>OZ025259.1:981862-1188036 GCA_964019135.1 Arenicola marina
GAGGGGAGCGCGGGGGCGGAAGTGGGGGTGGAAACGCCGGTGGTAGCGTCGTCTGATGGCGATGACTCCTCGAGGGGATCCACCTCTCGTTTATCCCCACTCACCATCCTCCCTTTCGCCCTCCTTCCTCTCTGACCACGGGGGGACGACGGCGGAGTTTCTTTTACTGTTACAGTATCCGTTAAAGCCGGCCATTCTTCTGGGTCGAACCCGAAAGTGGCCGACGCGCTGTCAGCCGCCTCCACGAGCCTGGCTGCGGCTTCCTGCGCAGCCCGGCGGGAGGCAGATGGCGTCGATCTGCTTTCAACGGGGTAGGTTTGGGGGCATCCACTCTTCATGTGGCTTGTGTCCCCACACTGCCAGCAGCGCTGCTCTTGGCCCCGGTGGGAGAGGAACACTACTATGGGGGCTCTACCTTCACCGGTGGGGACCGAGAGTCTCTCTGGGATGGGGGAGTCGGGTTTTATTGAGACCTCCCTCTCCCCAGTGAATGCATTGGACCGCCTGTATTTTTTGTATGCCATGCGGCCCAGTTCCCCCAACTCATGGAGGGCTTGCTCTAGAAAGTAAGTGTTCAGAGTGATCGGCCAGCCACGGATCGTCACTTTGACGTACGGGCTCACAGCTGACCGGCATTCCACTTGGATACCGGCCAGAGTCATCCCGTTCGCCGCAGTCGCTTCCGCCGTCTCGATCTTTTGGAAAATGGCGGCGTATTCCCCTCTCCCCATCGTTACTAGGCCCCACAAATCGGTCCCATATCTCAGTTCCAGCTGCTTTGCGAGGTCTTCTGCCCGCAGCTGGGGGTTGGGTGTGTCGAACAGCACGGCCTGGCGGCGGGCTTTAAAGTCCAGCATCCGCGCCATGTGGAAGGGTCGTAGCGACGTTTAAAGAAGATCTTAAAGTGTTTAAAGATCGTTACAAATCACACTTACCGGCACCTTGACAGGGAGAGACACCGAGGGTTCAGTCACACAAGGCAGGCAAGGCTCAGTCACTGACCTTGGCCGACCGGAAAGCTTCCGCCGTAATCCAAGTGTGCCGGTGTAATCCAAAAGTTCAAATATCCAACAGGTAGTCCAAGGGTAATCCAAAGTGTGATCACGGTTTTTTTTTCTTTGATAAAAGGCTTTATTGTACGATATTAAAAAAGGTGTACATCACACTACCCTCGCAGGGGCCAGGTAGACGAATAAAAAATGTACAGGAAAATCCGATAACGATAGTCTTGAAACTATTTACTGTTTCTTGACGAAATTTCGTAAATAGACACTTAACGTAAATAAACAACAAACGGAATCTGGACATAACCTGTAGTGTACTTCGCGCTACGTTAACATCTGTGGCAGTTATGCTGCAAATCTCTATGTTTAAATTATAGGGCAGGGATTGAGGCATCTGCCCTTTACATTTGCTGCCCCCGGCGGGACCATGTTGATCGGGAAAAAAAGATACAATAAAGCGCGTTAACAACAGGTCGAGTTACTTTAATTTAATTATATATGTAAATAGGTTAAGGGCATCAACTGCAAAGATATAAACAGACATTCATGCATACAATCGCCAGCCCTGCGTTGTGGCCTAACGCATCTTAAATGTGCGGTCACGGACGTCAGCTGAAGAAATATAGAAAAACATACATGCATACAAGCACTAGCCCGCTTGCCTTGTGGCCTGGCGCGTCATGAATGTGCGGGCGCATGGTTTGCGGTTAATCCGCTTAAATGTGGCCATGCCAAAAATAAGGATACGTCATTTTTATGGGAGCGCGCTTCTTATTATTTACACAGCTATTGGTGGGCAGGGAAAACTTACATTCACTGCGCAGTATGGCCGATACAGGCCCGCGTAATTTTCAGGGGAGAATAAAAACAACCCCATCTCGTACAATGGGGCCGCTCTGCCTTATGGCTAAAAGCGAAATTTACCGGCGGATACCCGCCATAATGGGGACGGGAAAAGATAATCTTATCTGCCTGTTATAAAGGCCTATCTAGATAATAGGGAGGGCGGGGGGGGGGGGCATAGGCGATTGGCCACACGCATGCAACTGTGGTCGCAGCGCCTGGGGCATGCATAGTGCGTAGCACCTTTATTTGACGAAAATAGCCTTTGGTGTGATTGAGTGGTTTGATTATAGCGGGTATAGAGGTGAACGGTCTTGTTTGGATCCCTGAAAAGGAGTCAGAAGCGTGTTATGTATCTCCAAGCGGAAACAATTGGATGGTTTTAAAGTCATCATCAACTTTACATATTAAATTTCCCCAGCACCAACGTGCTCTAAACCCCTCTCTCTTCCCGGTGTTATTTCGTGCTTTGTAGAATTCTTCTTTTACTCGCTTGTGGACTGCGGAAGATACCATGACTGGGATGGGGACCCATTTACCCTCTAAAATGCCTTGTCGGCTCAGCCAGACTGAGTACTTCAACGAATATAGGACACAGTTTGCAACTTGGATCGGAACATCGGTCTTGAGTTTGTTAAAGCCAAAAAAGAAACGGAAGGTGCTTAAGGGATTATGGAAGCCAGTTAATTTTTGAAAGGAGTTGCGAAAGGAGTCAATTACGCCGTCCATAACGATACATTCAGTATATTTATGGATAAGGTCCCCCATCTTATCTGGACAGAGGGAACATGTTCCAGTCTCCTTAATTTTCATAATATGCAATTGTTTTTCTGTCAGTAGCGAATGATGGGCAAATTGCCATTGGAAATCCGAAAGTTTGCGGTCTAGAGACATTGGGAAGATATGGGAAAACACCCGCTTTGCTTCAAAATTGTAAGGGAAGAGGTTATGCCAGCGTCTTAGAGCGGCTGGTGCTGAAAACTGCATGTGACGTAATTTTTCATAAACACGCTTTGCCGTTAGGGCCTCAAGAGGGACTGGGGTATCGTTGATTTTCAAGTGGATAATGGGCTTGTTTGCTGGGCCTGGCACATTTTGTTTAATCGTTAATATAAAATCCCGTGGGACTGATCTCTTTATCTGCTCATATGCGCGGCGGTTTTGGGTGTTCGCGGGTAGACCATGGTTTAATGTTAGCAATTCAAAAGATACAAAATCGGTGTCTCTCCATATGTTAGAAATGTGGCATATGCCGCAGTCTATAAAATCCTTATGGAAGAGGATCCCTCCTTTGGTACCAGAAAAGATGGCTGGATTCAGAAACAAAGGTTGGTCAAAAACTCCCAATCGGGTGCCGATGTCTGGCAAAATATCGAAGTGACACTCTGCCCACGCCGAAAGGTACTGTCGATAAATGAGTGGCATGCGCGATATATTTAGCCGATGTAAAAAGTATCTTGAAGTTAGTATATTAGTTCCTACGTGGGTCTCTCTGTAATGTCCTATAAAATGGCTGGCCATTATTGCCCAAGACTCTCTCCGTGTATTTAAATTCAGTAATTTCTTCACCCAAATAACCCTCTGCGCTTTAATCTTAGTCTTAATGTCAACTAAATTCAGCCCTCCCTCAGAAAGAGTTTGGTGGACGACATTCTTGGCGACTTGATGTCTTCCGGACTTCCAGAGGAAGTCGATCATATTCTGATCGACCTCTCTGGAAGCCCAGTCTGGCATGGGTAAAATGTTAGAAAAATACCATAGGCCCGCACTGGCAAGCGAATTCAAAATCACAATACGGCCTTGAAAAGTCAGATCTCTGTGTTTCCACATATTTAGAATATTTTTAAACTTATCTATGCGGGGACGCCAATTTTATTCCGAAAGGTTAACGTTTCCAAAGTAAAAGCCCAGGATTTTAACTGACGTATTGGACCATCTAATGTCCATGGGTTTGTCGGTTCTGTCCCGGTAACAGCCCAACCAAAGTCCCTCAGTTTTGTTTACGTTGACCCTCGCCCCTGACGCAGACTCGTAAACGCGTATCAACGAGAAAAGGCATTCGACAGACAAAGTGTCTAATAGTGAAGCCGTGTTATCATCAGCATATGCGGACTTTTTTTCGGTGTTATCAGGAAGGGAAATGCCTCGAATACGGGGCTCTAATCTCACGGCGTTTGCAAATATCTCCGCCGTAATGACATATAGCAAGGGGCTCAGGGGACAGCCTTGGCGAGTGCCACGAGACAAAAAAGGGCGAGGAGTACCCATTGTTGGTGACGCAACTGTAAATGTTAGTATAGCAAAGCCGAACCCAGGATATAAAAGTACTGCCAAAGCCAAAATGTCCCAATGTCTTATACAGGAAGCCCCAGTCTACTCGATCAAATGCTTTCATCTGATCGAGGCAGACCAGGACTCCTGGCAAATTGTGTGTATTAATATACTCGATAATGTCTCGCAAAAAGGCCGTGGTTTGATCTATTGATCTACCAAGAACTGAACAGGATTGGTCGGGATGTATAATGGAAGACATAACCCCTCTTAGACGATTTGTTAGCATCTTTGTCATAATTTTATAATCCACGTTTAGCAATGAGATGGGCCTCCAGTTTTTAAGTTCCTGTTTATCCCCTTTTTTAAAAATCAATGTTATGATACCCCTTCTTTGCGATAGTGGAAGCTCCCCTCTCTCCAGACTATAGTTAATGACTTGCAGCAAATCATGTCCAATAATGGGCCAAAAATGCTTATAAAACTCGGCTGTGAGGCCGTCCGTCCCCGGTGCTTTATTGTTTTTAAACATACTTATTGCCCTTTGCCCCTCCTGTAAGGTAAAAAGTCCCTCGCATGACCTTCGCTCTTTATCCGGGATATTCACATTAACTTGGCCCAATAAAATGTGTTGAGCGACTGGGTCCGTTTCTTCCCTCGTATAAAGTTGTGTGTAAAAATTCCCTTCTTCTTCTAGGATACGCCCAGGATCTGTTACAATGTCCCCCTTCTCTGTTCGTAACGATGTTATCAGCTTTGAATTCCCATTTTGACGTTCTAAATTAACAAAATATCGCGTGCACCGCTCTCCCTCTTCCCTAAATTCAGCTCGAGATCTGATTATTATGCCTCTACTTCGTGAGGATTCCACTCCCTCTATCTCTGTCTTTAGAGTTAGTAGTCGTAGTGACATGGAATCGGACACTTCGTCCTCAGTTAAGTTTAACAAGTGCTCGTATTCCTGCTTTATACAGTTTAATCGCTTTGCCTCGTTTTGTTTCATATCCCTCCCATACTCCCTTGCAATAGTATGTATATAACTTTTCCCCACATCCCACCACACACGTAGATCGCCAAAATTATCTTTTTCTTTTTGCCAAAATTCCCAAAATTCTCGGAATTTAAACTCAAATACCTCTTGATTTAAAAAGGAATTATTAAATTTCCAGAAGCCTGGGCCTCTTGGGAGTTGAGATATTGAAAATTTAGCGTGAGCCAGTTGATGGTCACTGTGTACATATGGGCTTATGTCAGCCATGGATATCATAGACATTAGGAGTGGAGAAACGTAAATTCGGTCTATTCGTGTGCGTATTTTAAAGTTATTGCAATAGTATGTGAATTTTCTCGAAAGAGGGTTTAAAACTCGAAAGCAATCTACGAGGTCAAGACTATTGGTTATGGTTCTCATTTGTGTTTTACCCCTCATGCACTCGGTTCGTGTACTATCTCCCAATTTGTCAAGGTACATATTTTCAATAAAGTTAAAATCCCCTCCTATTATGAATTCACAGCCCTCATCGCTATTGTTTAAAACGTACTCCTGGATGCTATTAATAAATCTAATTCGATCGGATGGATCGTTGGGGCAGTAAACATTAATAATGTTTAAAGTCAGCTCTCCAACGGATATTTTAATGCTGATGATTCTCCCATCTAAGTCTTTGTGTTCAGAAATAATAGATACGTTTTCTAGTTTTTCAGAAATCCAAATACACACCCCTGTACGGCGGCCTTGTTGCGCGTTACTAAAGAAAAACCTCCCTCGTAATCCCTGTAATCCCTTTATTATTTCTCCTTCAGTCAGTGCGTGAGTTTCTTGAAGCAAAGCTATATCTAATCTCCAGGCCATTATTTGGCTCCGCATGGATTGTTTCTTATTTTGGTTGTCTATTAGGCCATTGATATTTAAAGTGCCAATTTTCATAACGTATAATGGAGGGGTGGGGGTGGGGACGTTATGACTGGTGCGTAATCGAAGGCTCGCGCCCTGACCTGGGCCCTCGCCGTACAGCGAGGTACCGCGGGTCTGGTGGGGGCGATGGGTGGGGGAGGGAACACATTTGATTTGACCAAGTGAGCCCGTCTGATATGGCGGTTGACGGTATATGGACCCAGCCGTGGGATCGAGAGCCCTGGAATCAAACTGTTAGAAATCTACCTCACACATTGCACCATGGTCCAGGCAGAGTGATTCATAGGCCCGGGCGGTGTTGGCGTGCCGGGACTGACCGGGCTGGTGGTGGGGACGTCTGACTGTCGTGACGAAGTCACGTGGGAGTCACTACCCCACCCCTGCCCCAACCCCTCCGTTGACGTGCCTGCCTTGTGACAGTGATCATGTCGGTCGTCCGGACGGAGGCGGAACCGCAGACCGCTCTGTGATTGGCCCAGAGCGCTGTTTCCCGTCCCCTCCCGCACGATCGACTCACTGTGGTGTGGGTATTCAGTGGGGCGGTAGCACTTACAACCCAGCGCCAAACACTGGGTGTCGCCCACCACCCCCACCCAACGTAAAGGCTGGGAGCAAAATACGCTCAAAAGTGGCATAAAATGTGAACTGTTATGCAGCTTAAAACTTTGCAGCCAGGCCAAGTCAATGTAACTCACTTGCTGACCAACGAATGCTGTCATAAACTGGGGTTGTGTTGGGATGCTGAGACTGGCCGGGCTGTCGTGGGGGGTGTCAGACTGCTGTGAGTGTATCGCACGCTGCGCCTCTTGACCCCACCCCTGCCTCGACCCCTCCGCTGATATGCCTGCCTTGTAGCAGTGATCGTGTCGGTCGTCCGGGCGGAGGCGGAACCACAGACCGCTCTGTGATTGGCCCAGAGCGCTGTTTCCTGTCCCCTCCCGCACGATCAACTCACTGTGGTGTGGGTGTGTGATGGGGTGGTAGCACTTACAACCCAGCGCCAAACACTGGGTGTCGCCCACCACCCCCACCCAACGTAAAGGCGGGGAGCAAAATACGCTCAATAATGGCATGATCTGTGATATTAAGTCACAGCGGAGTAAAGCATCGCCAGCATGATAGATCGTAACAACACATATAAATATTGTTGATTTAGACACCATAGTTTTGGGTTTAGTTAAACACCATAATTTTTGGGTTGCGTAAAGCATTGGCCATATAAAGATGTTTCTGGACGGTTATAGTGATGGACTGAAGAACGAAGAGCGTGGTAGGACGGTGGTGAAGGAAGGCAGGGTCAATTGGCCCTGGCGGCCGCTCTTGGGGGGCGGGCAAAGGGATTAGTGGCCATGAAAGGTGAGCTGTAAAAGGCTTAACACAGGAAAGATATATGGAGTTGCCATCGGGGAGAAGCTTAGTAAGCAAAAGAAATGAGTATTTCTCTCGGGGCTGGCAAAGAATAAGCTGAAATGCCTGTGTGGATGGCAGATACCACATGCAGGGTGCCTGGGCATGGCGCGGGTCGGGTTCAGCGGCCCGTAGATGGAGCGTGTTATATAGCCACCGAACGTTTAGAGTGCGGCGCGGCGGCAGTGAGCAGTTCGGGTTAGGGAGGTGGGGTGTGTAGATGGGTACTTTACAGTATAATGCTGGGAGCGAATATATGATACAATAATATAAGGCGATCAGACCGTATAAATACTGCAATAGAGAGCTTAGTGGGCGTGTCGATCGGCCAAGCGGGATTACGTTGGCACCTGTATAAACCGATTGGTATGGTATAGTGAGGTTAGACTGCATTATCGGGGTTATGGTTTGTCGTTGACAGTAATCTGCCTCCGCGTCTTAAAAACTAACAGGTTAATCGGGCCAAAAGTCTACTGCATGGCTGTGCGGCGGCGTGAAACGCGGAGAGCCTGGTGCCTACCGTCTCGCGGTTTCTTTTCCAAAGGGGTGAGGTCTTCTGGGGATGGGGAGGGGGGTTCCTGCCTCTTGCGTGGCAGCTGTTTTTGTGGGGTCGGGATAGTTTCGAAGGAGTGGTCGGCATTGGTTTCGCCTTCTGCCAACTGGTGCAGCAGGGTGGCCTCCTCGTCTACCGTGCTATTGGCTGTTGTCTCGGAGGCTGGCTGGGTGGTTGGGTTGGCCTGGGACTCTCTGGTGGGGATGGCTGGGATCCGCGGGGTTGGGTCGGGGCGGCGGGGGGCTCCCCGGTCGGGTCGGCCACAGCCGGTCCAGCAGGGTCGGCCGGGGGCTCTCTGATCGGATCGGCCGCGGGATCTCCTCTTGGTCCGGTGCAGTTCGGCCGGGTCGACTGGAAGTATTTCGGTGGGGCAGGATGGGGACTCAGTGGTGGGGCTGGCTGGGGACTCAGTGGTGGGGCTGGCTGGGGACTCAGTGGTGGGGCTGGCTGGGGACTCAGTGGTGGGGCTGGCTGGGGACTGACTGGTGGGGACGTCTGGGCCCTCCTTCGCCGCCGCCCGTGCGGCCGCCCTCTGGCGTCGGGGAGACTGGGGCGGGGTCTCCGCCACCGTGTCCGGCAGCGCTGGCCATTCGTCCGGCTAGATGCCGGCCGAGGCGCCGGCCACCGCCTCGAGGAGCCCCTGGGCGGCGACGTCGGCGGCACGGCGGGTTTCCGTCGGGAGGGAGGCATCCCCGGATGTTCCTGGGCCCGGCTCGTTCATGGGGCAATCCGGCTTCTTGTGGGCCATCGAGCCGCACTTCCAGCAACGCTGCTCCTGCCCTCGGTGCGACAGGTAAACGATGATGGGTGCGCGGCCCGGGCCCGTCGGCACCGCCAGCCGCTCGGGGATGGTGCCCTCCACTTTGATGGAGACCTCCCTCTCCCAGGTATAAAAGTCCGTAAGTCTATACTTCTTTCGGTAGACCCGACCCACTTCGCCGAAGGCGCGCATGGCTTCCTCCAAGTGGTTGGTGTCCATTGTAATGGGCCATTGGCGGACGGTCACCCGTATATAGGGGCTTACGGCCAGGCGCATGTTAACGTGACGCCCGGCGAGCGTGGCCCCCTCCGCCGCGACCAGTTCCGCTACGCCCAGCTCATTAAAAACGATGGCGTACTCGCCGCGGCCCATCGCGACGAGTCCCCACACCTGTCTGGGGAAAGCCGCCTCCACTTGTTGGGCGAGCGCTTCCCCACGGAGCTGGGTGGACGAGGACTCAAATAGCACTGAGCGCTGGCGAGCTTTGAAGTCCAACATACGGGCCATTTTCGCTTAACAAGTGTAGGTATAAAGGCAGTTAAATAAATCTAGCTAAAGTAAGTGGGAAATCGTATGGGATATGAAACGACCGCTTACCGGCACCTTGAAAGAGTGGACACCGTGTCGTGCACAAAAAAAAAAAATGGCGTCCCGAGTCGAAAGTCAAGGTTCAAAATGGCGTGTGAAGTAGCGTCCAAATGTTCAATAAAGTGAAGGAAATCCAAATCCAAAAAAGCGTGTAATCCAAAGTGAATAATCCGGCAGGGTTGTTCGATAAAGTCCGCAAAGCAAAATCTGGTAGAAATCAAGTGATCACGGTGTCCCCCGTGCCAGGTAAGTAACAGGGACTAAATCCCGGCACCGTAGTGCGGACGCCCTGGACCGTTTCGCGCCTAAGCCGGAAGCCAGACACCATGATTGCACGTCGCCGGCCGCGCTTATCTGTTGGGGAGAGAACTCGAACAAGCATACTTACCTGGCACGGGGGACACCGTGATCACGAAGGCGGTTCACCCAGAGCGAGGCCTTTCCATTGCACTACGGATGGGCTGACCCCTGCGATCACCCCAAATGCGGGTGACTCGAGTGCGTCATTTTTGGTAGTGGGGGACTGCGTTCGCGCTTTCCCCTGATAACTCAATACAAAAATTAAATCCCCCCCACCACCCAATATGCACCTGCCTTCGCCCCCGTTCATCCCCGCCGCTGTGTGCATGTTCATTATGCCACCACACCCGCGTGTCTTGTTATTGCTTATATGGCCGCTCACACCTTTAACCCGCGTCTGTGTATTGGCTTCCATGCTGACGACACTTGTGCATTGTGCACTGGTTTCTCATCCCAATATCATTCCCCAACACCCCCTCCCCTATCTTGGATCCGGAAAGCTGTTGATAGATCGAAATCGCTGTCAATCAAAATATGTACGATAACTGTGGATTTTCTCATACGGGTTAACAGGGACTAAATCCCGGCACCGTTCGTAGACACGCTGTGCCGTTAGGGCTTCGAGAGGGACTGGAGTGTCGTTGATTGTCAATTGAATAATGGGCTTATTTGCTGGACCTGGCACATTCAGTTTAATAGTCGAGGTAAAGTTCCGTGGGATTGATCTCTTTATCTGCTCATATGCACGGCGGTTTTGGGTGTTTGCAGGTAAACCATGGTCCAATGAGAGCGATTCAAAAGATGTAAAATCGGTGTCTCTCCATATGTTGGAAATATGGTAGATACCGCAGTCTATAAAGTCTTTATGGAAGAGGACCCCTCCTTTCGTGCCAGTAAAAATGGCTGGATTTAGGAACAAACATTGGTCGAGAACTGCTAATCTGGTGTTGATATCGGGCAAAATGTTAAATCTACATTCCTCCCACGCCGACAGGTATTGTTAGTAAATAGGTGGCATGTGCGATATATTGAGCCGATGTAAAAAAAATCTTGATGTCAATATATCAGTTCCGAAGTGGGTGAATTATTATTCTATTCTATTAAATGACTGGCCATTATCGCCCAAGATTCTTCCCGGGCTTTTAATTTCAGCAGTTTCTTTACCCAAATGACCCTCTGCGCTTTAATCTTAGTCTTAATATCAACATTAATAAAAATACCATAGGCCGGCACTAGCAAGAGAATTCAAAATGACGATACGACCTTGAAACGTCAGGTCTCTGTGCTTCCACATGTTTAATATATTCTTAAACTTATCTATACGGGGGCGCCAATTTTTCTCCGAAAGATTAACATTTCCAAAGTGAAATCAAAGAATTTTAACAGAACTGTTTGACCATTTAATGTCCATGGGTTGATCGGTTCTGTCCCGGTAACAGCCTAACCAGAGTCCTTCAGTTTTGTCTACATTGATTTTCGCCCCCGACGAAGATCTCCGCCGTAATAACGTATAATAAGGGGCTCAGGGGACAGCCTTGGCGAGTGCCGCGAGACAGCGCAAAAAATGGGGAGGAATAACCATATTTAAATTACCGTCGATTGAAAATGGCCCGTATGTTAGGCCGGCGCTCGGTCCTGTTCGAGTCCCCGTCCACCCAGCTCCGTGGGGAAGCCCTCGCCCAACAGGTGGAGGCGGCTTTCCCCAAACAGGTGTGGGGACTCGTGGCCATGGGGCGCGAAGAGTACGCCATTGTCTTTAACCAGATGGGCGTGGCGGAACTGGTCGCGGCGGCGGGGGCCACGATCGCCGTCCGCCACGTTAATATGCGTAGGGCTGTCAGCCCATATATCAGGGTCACCGTCCGCCAATGGCCCATAACAATGGAAAACGTCTTGTTGAATTCGGAAAAGTTATGGTAAATGGATTCGTATCAAGAATTGTGCCAACTTTGAGAGAAAAAGTCCGAATCAGAGTACACTGGGCGACCTATGATGTCCCTATGACAAGTGTAATGAACTGTTTCCGAAACCTCGGAGTTGATTTGGAAAACTTAACTTCTGAGTACTTAAGAATTCCTGGTTGGGAAAATGTAAAAACAATAATGAGAACAGCGCAAACCGAAGATCTGCCAAAAGTGCCACACAATGCGACAATCCATGGAGTACCAGTTCTAATCACAGCCCCAGGAAGAGCTCCAATGTGCCTAAAATGCGGTCAGAAAGGCCACATAAGGAAGGATTGTTCTGGAGAAAAAAAACGTACTCGAACGCCACAAAGAATTTGGCGGGAGAGGTGGCGGATGAATTTGCCGACCAAGAGGCCACAGAAAACACAACTTTGCAAAAAGAAGATAATGACCAAAGCAAAAGACAAGAAGACAAACAAGACAAAGAACAAGAGACATTCCCAGATGAAACGAAACCAAGGATACTGAAAACTCAGCAGAAAAAAAAGTAGAAGAAAAGCAAGAAGAAGACGAAACAAGCGACATAGCCAGCCACACTAAGCAACAAGAAACAGAAGAAAACACTCAGGACATCAGTGACATGAATGACACAATGGAGACAGTAAGCGAAATGGAACAAGAGAATGAACAATCGATGATGACTGGGTGTAAGCAAAGCGTACGTAGACGCTGCGTTTATAACGGTATCGGAAGCAGACGATGAAGAAGAAGAAGATGACCAAACAAAAAACAGGAAAAGAAAGAACAAGATGAAGTAAAGGTCACGACTAAAGGAGTAAAAGAAAGTAAACATAAGATGACTTAAAAGAGTAAGATGCAGGCAATAGTATGATGTATATATTGTATATAATGTAAATAATGTACATAAATGTATAAGGGAAAGATATATAATTTATAAGATGACATTACAAATTACAACTTTTAATTCTAATGGTATACAGTCATATAAAAAAGAGATAAATTGTTTTATTTATTGAAACTATGTAATTATGATATAATATTTATACAAGAAACCCACATGGGAAATGATGTTGATAGGACAAAATGGGAAAAAGAGTGGGAAGGGAAATGCTTTTTGAACTATGATAATAATAGAGAAAGTGGGGTGGGTATTTTGTTCAACAAGCACTTGCATATCGATTATTTAGAGATTAGAAAATCTAATGATGGTAGAATATTAATAGTAGTATTGAGGTCAATGAAAGTAAATAAAGATTAATAAACGTTTATATGCCAAATGATGGTGTATTGAGACGGGGGCTTCTCGAGGCGGTGGCCAGCGACTCGGCCGACCACCAACCGGACGAATGGCAAGCGCTGCAGGACACGGTGGCGGAGACCCCGCCCCAGTCTCCGCGACGCCAGAGGGCGCCCACACAGGCGGCTCCGAAGGACGGCCCAGAGGGCGCCCACACAGGCGGCTCCGAAGGACGGCCCAGCGGGCCCCTCCACTGAGTCCGCAGCCAACCCTACCACGGAGTCCCCAGTCGGAGAGCTGTCAGACAGTCCCTCGCTGACCCGGCCGGAGAGCCCGCCGCCGACCCAACCCCGAGGATCACCCAACCCGCCTTCGATGCAACAAAGGAAGAAACTACCATGGTTGACGAGGAGTCTACCCTGCTCCACCAGCTGGCTGAATGCCAAACCGACGCCGACCACTCTTTCGAAACCATTCCGACCCCACAAAAGCACCCCCCACCGCGGAAGAGGCAGGAACCCCCCTCTCCATCCCCTGAGGACCTCATCCCGCATGAAAAGAAACCACGTGACGGTAGGCACCAGGCTCTCCCAGTTGTTGTTGGCGGACCCCACATGAGGCGCGCCCGCAGCGTCTCACGCCGCCGCACAGCCATGCAGTAGACTTTTTGCCATGTTATGCTGTTCTTTTTAAATGCGCAGGCAAATTATTGTCAGCGACAAAACATATCCCCGATAATGCAGCTTAACTTTACTATGCTATACCTATTGCTTTATACAGTTACCAATGTAATCCTGCCTGGCAGATTGACATGCCCACTCAGTTCTCTATTGCAGTCTGTATACAGCCTAATCGCCTTATATTATTTTGCCATATATACGTGTAATAATGTCTATTATTTATTTATTTTATTTTATGCGTTTTGGCTTGCCATAACCATAGTGTAGTTTTGCTGTTGCGAGCGCCATCTATTTAGTGAATAATTTGTCATCCTTAACAACAACCAATTAAAACCCAGCATTAGACAGCGTCAAATTCTATTTTGCATCTGCGCAACCTGCACTCTGTGCAGATAACTTTTACTTGTACGCGAGACAAGACGTATCTGTCGTGCAGGGAGCTTACCATTCTTAAGGTTGGTATTTTGAGGTTTATTAGCTCTATTAGTCTTTTTATAATACTTATTTTGATCGATTGTAGTGTGTTTGATTGCTGTGTAGATGAATTATGGGTGATATGGATTACTTATTATAGTAAGGGATATGAACTTATACCGGCTCATGTATTTCGGCGTAGGCCTACTTAGTTTGTTTTGAGATAGCGCCGTCGCTGTGGCTTAGTGGTAGGGTACTCGACTACAAACTGTAAGGTTGCGGGTTCGAATCCCACCTGGTTTAATAGCAGTTTTTCGTTTATTTCATTTAGCTTTCATAAACAGTTTAAAACCCATATCATATCCGTCAGCAGATTGTATGCTTCATGTTCTTAATAATTTGTTTCATTGACGGTATTCATAATTTACGGTAGCACCCTGAAACTGTGTACCTTTATAGAGGCCTAGCTGTTTTAAAGGTCGCCTCGTGGTTGTTCTTCCATGTATGAGCAAACCGTTGTTTCAACATAGCTCATGTATTACTCAGGCTTACCATTTACTACAGTAATCGATTTCGCGGGTTGTAACATGGAAGGTGGACTGGTTCCATTGCAGTGTATAAGTGCACTGGGAATTCTGTTGTTTGTATTAATAGGTATGCAATGCCTCTTTATAAACAACAGTGGTCTAGTAGGATGTTTAGTCGTCACTAATATATTAAGGGAATGTCAGGCGCCGACTAGTTAAAGCTCTCTTTCTTTTGTTGGTGACTGTTGCTATTGTCTTATTAGTTGAATTGTCTTATTTATAGGAACCTTCATGGTGTTCAAGCTAACTGCCGTATAGAAATTAACACCCGCAAAGGACACTGCGGTTAGTAGTGACCAATGATTTATGTTGTAATACGGATTGATAATAATGTATTGTACTCTAAATCCATATGTATTGTTATTATCAACGGACTTAATAGTGATGAGCGTAAACTGAAACGCATGTCTAGCGAATGATCAGATAAGGTAATTCAACTGTATTGGTGTATATACTCTAATATTATAATTAATGACCAACGATACTATTGTATTATATCGTTAAGTGTTAAACATTATATTTTCATTCACTTATTATTTTTCCTGCTTTTCACAGGGTGTTAAAGAAGAAATAAACTTCATACAAGACTCGCCCACCTAGTTGAGACCCTTATTACATACGCTTCCAGCATTATACTGTAGACTACCCATATGCACGCTCCATCCCCCTAACCCGAACTGCTCACTGTTGCCGCGGCGCCCCCTTACTTTACCACCGTCATATAACACGCCCCTCCCACGCGCCGTTGAACCCGGCACGTGCCATGCACGGTCGCCCTACTGTTCGCATCTACCAACCACACATGCATTTCAGGTTAAGCTTATTTGCTTTAAGCCCCGAGAGAAATACTCATTTATTATGCCTGCCACCCTTCTCCCCGGTGACAACAGTGTTAATCAACCGTTTACCGCTCATTTCTCTTACATCTCAATCCCTTTGCCTGCCCCCCACGAGCGGCCGCGGTCAGGGCCAATTGACCCTGCCTTCCATGCGTTTTTGTAATTCACACCCGGTTGGCGCTTCCGGTTCCTCAATTTTGCATATTTTCATTAATCATGAACACTGATGAATATTCAGTTCGTCGTCGCAGGCAGGAAAGTTAGGCTAACCTCTCTCCACCGGCAACTATCAGTGACAATGTGTAAATTAGCCACTTCGACGGAATCTTTACCCTGTCCGGGATTATCTGACCAGCAAAAAGAAAGCCGAAAAGGAACGTGATACAGACAGTGAAGCTGAAGCTCTCAAGAAGGTTGATGTGCTTTTAGAGACCATGATAGGGACGAATCGGAGACAAAGCGAGACAACCATGCAGGCGGGCAGCAGTAGCCCTGAAGAACCCAGGCCTCGCTACCGCTCGGCCAGGGTCCTGAAGTGCAGCCTGCAAATCCTCAGCGATTTGAAACCGCTCCACTTTAATCTGACTAGTGTCACTTTGTGGGTGAATACCACGTCCAATCCTTATTATATTTGAATTCTACATACCTTAAACTATCTATTTATATATAGTTTGTTTCTTTAAAGAACTGCTGATGTCCACAATACCGGCGATATTCCGCATTTCATTCGTAACATGCGCGCAGCCATTCGAAGTGACAAGCGGCAACTTTGTCAACAGATGGCGCTACAGGGCGGAAGCGGCAAATTCCCCGGTTTTACCGGTTTACCTCGTACAATTTTACTAGGCTCTCGCGGAAAAGGTGGAGTAGCAATTCTATGGCGGGACAGCCTCTCTGCGTACATTTCACAAGTCCCGTGTGACTGTAACCGGATTACTGGTATTTGCTTGCAAATCGGAGAAAAACAGTATGTAACGACACTAGCTGCATATTTGCCCTCCACTAACTCCGACATTGAATTGTACCGTGACTGTTTGGAGCTTCTCAGTATCTTATACAGCGAGTATGTTACGTTTTCTGAAGTGATTATTGTAGGTGACCTCAATGGACAGATAGAAGGAGCTAGGTGTCGAAGTGTCCCCAGCTCCCCGAGATCGAGAGAGTTACAAAGGTTCATTTGTCTACTGGAGATGTGTTCATTATCTGTAGAAGATATGTGTACGGGACCAGCATATACATACTGTCCTTTTGACGGTGGGCCCCAAACATTAATAGATCACATTCTTATTCAAAGTCATCACCGTGATTTAGTTATTTCGGCTACAGTAGCTGATGATCACGACTTGAACTCTTCGGATCACTTACCAATAATTGCTAGCTTTAACATTCAGGTCTTTAACAGGCCAGACAGTACTCCATCTGCGCCTACCTTTAAGTGGAATAAGTTGAGCGCTCAATGTATTTTCGACCGATACACGGGGCCGGTTAATTGCATGCTAGAGCCTCTCGGCGACCGCATCGTTAACGATAAGATTGAGATTGAGTCTTACTACTCACAACTAGTAAATATTTTGATGCTCGCATCTGAGGCCGGAATTCCCAAAGCAACTTACAAACGCTATCTCAAACCGTTCTGGAAGATGGGTCTGAAAACTCACCATAAGTCAATGTACGACGCTCGCAAGCAGTGGGTTAGCCATGGGCGCCCCCGAGACCCCAATAATGAGGATTACAAACGGTATAAAGATTTAAAGCGTCGATTTATATTGCATTTGCGAAAGTTACGCCACGAAGAAGAGCAAAACTTTTTCTACAAGCTAGACAAATATTGCGAAATTGACCAAAAGAAGTTTTGGTCCATGATCAACAAGTGTCGCAAAACGAAAGGTGTGGTTAATCGCCCCCTCATAGTAGATGGTGTAGCCCATCGCGGCCACGAAGAACAGGCCGCTGTCTGGTTTGATTATTTCACTATTTTGTATCAGGCAGACGACACCAGCACGTCAGTAAACGATGATAGTCAATTCGACGAAGTAACAAATGCGTATGTCCGAAACTATGTAAGTCGTTTGAAACTTTTAACGGCTGACGAAACTGATGATATATGTCAGGAGTTTACGCCTTCCGAGATAGAAGGCGAACTTAAGAAACTGAAGCTGGGGAAGAAAGGCGGCCATGATGGCTTGACCAACGAGCATCTGACGTTTGGACGGCCGAACCTCGTAATTTGCCTGACAAAGTTGTTTAATGCTATTTATATACATGAATATGACCCAGTGGAGATGAAAAGAGGTTTAATTTATACCCTATACAAAGGATCGCGAAAATCCGAAGATGACCGAAAAAATTACAGGGGCATTTCGTTGTTAACGGTTATATCGAAGTTGTTCGAAAAGACAATATTGGTAAAATTCAAAACCTGGATAGCGCGTACTGGTTTAAAGTTTCCCTCTGCTAATCAGAATGCATACCAGGAGTCGATGTGCAGTTTGTTTGATTCTTACGAGGTGCAAGAGTGCATCCAATATAATTGTGAACAAATTCGCGTTTATTTCTTGGACTACTCGATTCATCTAGCGCATTTGACACGGTGTGGCATTGTGGGTTATTTGTTAAGTTGCACGAATTTGGTGTGCGTGGAAAATTCTGGCGTTTGTTATACGCGTCATATGAAAACATGGTATCAAATGTGGTTTGTAACGGTGTTGCCTCTAAGGATATTCCCATATGTAGATCCGTCCGACAGGGATCGATTATGGGTCCATGGTCTTTATTCACGACTTGGCAGTTACATTAAGTACGTGCCCTCTAGGGGCCAGGACGGGTTCAGTGCCATCCGGCTGTATCCTACAAGCCGACGACATAGCTCTCTGCGCCCTCACTGCAAAGGGCCTGCAGGGTCTTGTGGACATATGCGAGGTATAACCCTGTTAAATCAAAGTTGATGGTTTTTGGTGAGTTGCGAAAACGTAAGAAAGAAAGAATTTTTAAGACAAACATTTTTCTGTATGGTGAAAGAATCGAGGAAGTGACTGAATATACTCATGTTGGTGTGAAACTGCACGCTCAGCAACAGACGCTAGGGAGAGCTGAGGAGGTAGCTTTGAAAATTCGGAGAACTTTAATGGCCATAATCGGGAAAGGAGTTTCGGGCTCAAGCAGGAGCTGCCTTACGGCATTAAAGCTTTACCGGACTGTGGTATTGCCACATGCTCTCTATGGGGCGGAGCTTTGGAACAAACAGATCAAGCAAGATAAGCATAACGATAAGCTTATCTATGTTAAATGAAAAACACCTACTGTGCGAGATCGATCGTAAGAAATTATATTTTTGTGGTAGCCTTTGTCGCCTTAATGATACTAAACTAGCTAAGGCTGTTTTCGTAGAGCGTCTGCGTCAATTTCAAACCAAAACCCATAGAGCGCAGCAAGGTGGCTTTGTAAGCGACTTAGTTGATATATTTATGAAATATAATTTGCTGAGTTATTTTAATCAGTTCTACGCTGATGGTTCCTTCCCCTCAAAAGTGGAGTGGAAGCGCCTTGTTAATGCAAACATAAGGGACTGGTGGAACGCAAACTATCCCACATTTACCAGTGGAGTTAAATTTGAGCGATTGAGAGAGAATCCTTTTGGACCCATTTGACAAACCTCTGCAGTGTTCAATTAAGTGCATTCATTCACAACTGTGAAGAAAAGGAACAAACAGCTTTAATTCTAGGCAAACGTCCAAACATGCCGTTATCAGCCAATGCGCGCGCTGTTTTCTTGAGCGTTTGTGCGAGTGCGTGGCAAGTCCTCGCATATGAACGTGTAACGAATAACAAGGGAACCAGCTAAGTGCTAATTTGCATATTTTACGAGTGCAGTCGCCAGGGGGCGTGATGTATGTTTTGGTAGGGGGCGCGTCAAGGCACTTCCTGTAAAAAGTTTAAGGTGGACGCAGTTTCATTATTTGTGTAGATCTCAGGTTTTCGAGTCACAGATTTTATCCATCGTAAGTAGAGTTTTATGTTTTGATTTGGTGATAGTTTGGCTCTAAGAATGTAGACCAGGTATAACGTTTTATGTAGCCTGAACGGCCGTCGCTGCTCGTTTTATTTGCACAGTGCCACAGGCACAGGTTTTGTTTACTTTGGGAGGAGGGTGGTTTCTTCCCCCCACTCCCTGTATTATCGCTCAGTTCTGATTGGCTGAGAGATATGCAGGGGGTGGGGTGAGGCGGCCAACCGTCCTATATATACCAGGCCAGGATACTGTCCAGGGGGAGAGAGGGGAGTTCATGAATGGTTAATGTGCTGTTATTATAGGTTATTGCCCGGTATAATCCGGTATCTTTGATCCGGTATAACTTACACAGTCCGGTATAGTTATAATCCGGTATCTTTAATCCGGTATAACTTACCCAGTCTGGCATGGTTATCATCCGGTATATTTGAGCCGGTATAATTTAAAGTCTGGTATAGTTATAATCTGGTATCTTTAATCCGGTATAACTTACCCAGTCTCATATAATTATTATCCGGTATCTTTGATCCGGTAGATATAGCCCGGTATATATATCAACCCATATTTACCATCTGGTAATTATTTTGTGGAACCTCTAGTCCGGTATTTAATCCGGTAGATCTGGTGGACATGTTGTATAAACCATTTCTTGAACTTCATGGAATAAATTCCTGCTGACCACTGACGCTGATATCGTTATTTAATATATACCCAGAGGAAATGCCCAATCACATTCTGTAACAAAGAGAACCGGCACACCAGGTGGGCGCACGTTACAGTTTGGTGACAGCGGTGGGATCCTACCAGGGGGCGCACGTTACAAACGTACACTGAGGTACTACAGACCTGGCCCGATATACCTAGTGGATAGGTACCCAGTGAATACGTACTCGTTAGAGCTTTCCTTTGTTGGTATTTAGTTTTTACGTTTGGTGTTATGTGAGTTGTGTTACTTGTAATTGCATTTCATGTAAGTCTCCAGCAAATGGAGGAAATAAATAAAATCAATCAATCTGGCTTACCACACGGATGGGACTTCACTCCGCTGGTTACTTTTTACGCCCCTATTGTGTGCATTTTGCTCTCAGCCTTTATGTTGGGTGGGGGTGGCAAGCGACACCCAGTGTTTGGCGCTGGGGTGTAAGTGCTGCCACCCCACCACACACTTACATCACAGTGAGTTGATCGTGCGGTGGGGGGACGGGAAACAGCGCTCTGGGCCAATCACGGAGCGGCCTGCGGTTCCGCCTCTGCCCGGAAGACCGACAAGATCACTGTTACAAGGCAGGCATGTCAACGGAGGGATTGGGACAGGGGTGGGGTCATGAGGCGCACCACGTGATTTCTTCACGGCGGTCTGACGTAACCCCCACCAGCCCGGCCAGTTCCAACACCCTAACAAAGCCCAGGTCTGTGAAACCACTTGATGACCAGCTTATGAGTTAATTTATACGGGCCGTGACGCAATCTATACGCCCAAACAATGTCCTCCTCCTTTCTCCGTCTGCTAACACACAACAGTTGGGCCTTAATTTACCCCTAATCCGGTTTGCTAGGACAGTTATACCAAGCATATTAGGGTGTACAATACGGATTATCACCGGTTTTATTTCAGGGCTCATGATCATACGTTTGTGTTTATATACTTTCAATTTCCACGACAGACGAGTTCACTTGGTTACATGTGTTTCTTGCCGCCGCCCGCCACCCCACCAGGCCCCCTTTACCCCGTTCCACGGTGGGGCCCCGACTGGGGGCGCGAGCCCTTGAACATGCGTTGGTCATAACGCGCCCATCCCAACTTTCCCACGTATACGCTATGAAAATTGGAACCTTAAATATAAATGGCCTCATAGACAACCAGGGCCCGTAAGTTCGATAGGGCAAAACAGGGGCGGGGAATAGTGCCTTGCCTCAGAGCAAGGCCATAGCGGGACGTTTTCCGAAAAAATGCCCCGATCCGTAAGTTCGAACGCATTTCGCTTTTGGCCCCGAAAACCATTTCCCGGGGGCGCGTTTCTTACCCCGAGATTTTACCGAGATGACTATGTCCTGCAACACGTGAGCCGAAGTGCAGACAGTAAACAAGGATGTTGCCAGACGAGTGAAGGCAGAATGTTGTTAAAAGGCGTCAATGACAATAAACTCATGTATATCGGGCCCTTTTAAGGCTGCTCTAAGTTCACATATATACTGGATTTTTTGTTTAATAATTCTGCTATTGTCATAGGTTAAGTTTTTTGGGGCTTGGCTGATAAAGGTGAATTATTTGTTGATCTCAACTAAGGTAATATTTATTAACTCCAATAATGATTATTAATCACATATTCTCAAGTTTTCTAACACAGCTGGTAAGTGGGCTTACTGTTAGTGCAATAATGCATTAATTGCATATTTGTAGTTACTCTTCAAACCAATCATCTGTTATTGGGAAAAAAAGCTGGACGACAGATCCTAACGCATAAAATAATTTGTAAATCAATCAATGTTTTATTTCGCACGTGTATACAGTGGCACCAGCTAAACAAATGCCGGACCGGCAGGTCAAGCGCAAGACTAGGCACGTCGTGGCAGACACCCAGCTGCAATTGTACTGACAGATGACGGCCACTTATACTGCGCAGCAGAGACTGGCCGATACCAAAACCCTCTATTTGGAAGCTACACTTCCCAGGCAAAAGCGTCTGGTGACCCTTAGCTGTCGTGCTCGGCTAGCGACGCTTTTGTACTGTACTTGAATAAAGTTGAATAAACGATAGATGATAAGATGCGTTCGTCTTATTATTCTTAGTTCAGGCGGGGGGGGGGCATAAGTCATGTATACGTGGCCAAACTCGAAGTATTGGTTCGCAACTTCACCTCTGTTTGCTGTCCCCTTCGCCTCGCATTGCAGTTTATTGACCTATATCTGTCATCAACAACGAGTAGTAAAAATGTATTTTGATATCTCATAAGAATTTCAAGTAGCAACGGTAAAAACATTCGAGGAAGCTAAACGGACAATAATATAGCAATTAACTATGTCCATATTTTCCTCAGTTATTGTGACTAAAGCAGTCACATTTGCAAAGTATCTTACCTTTAGGGACTACTGACCAATGTTTTTTTTATAAAAAAAACTTTGGCTCCGAAGTTAGTTTTAAAAAACAATCGTGCTTTGTCCTTTACCAAAAAAAAATCCTCAATTTCCTAAGAAACACATAATGCCCGAGTAAAAAAGTTTAACCTCCCCATGGTCCAAAAGAAAAATGCACCCCTCGTCGCACCCCAAAAAAATGTGTTGGACTCTACCCAAAAACCATAGCCCCGCACCCGGGATATCGTCCCTTTTGTCTTCCACTTCTAGGGCCATGATGGCATTGACGATCACTACAGTTCTGTAACGGAAACATTTTGCGAATATAATATTAATATGAAACAACAGCTTTGTGAGGACGTGAGTGCAATCAATTGCACCATTTGTACCCGGAAAGCCTTGATAATACAATGGTATAATAAATTAGCACCATACATAACGATAACAAGCATATAGCGTTAGACAACTAGAAGATAACAACACAATTTCGGTGTATGAACAATGGATATCCACTTATGACACATTACGTGAGTAGGCCTAGGTTATATATATATACAGTAAAACCACCCTGCCCGACCACCTCCCTAACCCGATCGCCTCCCTAACTCGATCGATTTTTCCCGTCCCGATGGTCAGCCTATACTTTAGCATTGTAACTGTATGCTCTAACCCGATCACCTCCCTACTCTGTAAGTCGATCGATCATTTTGGTCACAACGCCCCATTTGATATTCCCTTAGTCGATCAGTTGCCGACTAGCGGAATGATTAGTGTCACCAACTGATTGCAATAAGCAGAACACACACACTCAGATTTGATTTGATTTGATTGGGGCTTAACGGCACTTTCAGCCTGGAAGGCTATATCGTGCCATACTGGTCAATATTAGTTAATATTAAAACCCTGAAAATCAATACATATGATATGAATAAAACCATAAATGCAGTCTTTGTGGAATCGATTAATAGTTTAATAAAACCCTGAAGATATCAAGTAAAATGATTGAGTAGATTGTCATAAAACCATGAAAGTGAAGAATGGCGAAACGGTAAAGTCAAAAATTGTCAGAATATAAAACCATGAGTTGGTTTTTAAAACCAAGCTTTTTGAGATTAATAATTACAGCAAAATGCACTGTTTGGCAGCAAACGTTGAATATATCATATGCATTGGACTAGATTTATTGTAGATAAATGATCTAAAATCTTTTGCACTGTTTGGCTGTAAACGTTGACTAGATATATCATATGCACTTGACTAGATTTATTGCAGATAAATAATCTAAAATCTTTTGCTGTGGTATATTATTAAATAGTTCTTTTATAGTTTCTGCTCTGTAATATTGATCCCTTGTTTGTTGAAAGTCAACACACCTCAACAGAATGTGCTCCACAGTCAGGGGTTCCTGACAGGGAACACATTCGGGAGGTGGTTCTCCTTTGAGGAGGTAGCAATGGGTAAGGTACGTATGTCCAATTCGGAGTCTTTGAATGACAACGTCCCTCCGCCTACCGCGGATTCTTGGCCGTTTGGTACCCACAGTAGGCTGAAGCCGTTGCAATTTGTTGGAGGATTGCTCGTCCCAGGACGACTGCCAATGTTTAGTAATTTCGTTTTGGATGTACGGCTTCAAGTCCGAGTATGGAAACTGGACTGGAAGGACGTCGTCATTTAGAGCTTCTTTGGCGGCAGCGTCTGCTAGACTGTTGCCCTCTATGCCTATGTGGCTAGGGATCCAGCAGAACACTACCGCCTTTCCATTGCATATTAAATCATGACATTTTATAAGTATATCTTGTATTAAGAGATTTTCATATTTCCGATATTTTATGGCTTGTATACAGGATAATGAATCTGAGTATATGA
This sequence comes from Arenicola marina, assembly GCA_964019135.1. Taxonomy (NCBI): domain Eukaryota; kingdom Metazoa; phylum Annelida; class Polychaeta; family Arenicolidae; genus Arenicola; species Arenicola marina. The sequence continues at coordinate 1,006,140 of OZ025259.1, forward strand.
TAAAGTTGTCATGAAGTGATTGTTCTACATATTCAAGTGCCATCATTAAAGCCACCGCTTCCGCGGTGTATATCGAGCATCGGTCTGGGAGGCGGTTGCTGCACTGGTGTTCACCAGCCACAGCTGCAGCGCCCACCCTGTGGGAGTCTTTTGAGCCATCGGTATATATAGAGAAGTGGTTCGGGTGTTGATTGTGAATATTATGTTTAAGTTCTATAAATTGTGATGGGTCTGTGTCAGATTTGTTGTAAGTTGTTAGTTCTAACAGAACTTTTGGAGATTCCATTTCCCATGGTGGGATTTCTGGGAGGTGCCAGGTTCGTATATCGTTGAAATTGATATTGTATCTTGTCAAAAGGTTATTGACTCGAATTCCAAAGGTGGGTATTGTCTTTGGTTTGTTTTCAAATAGTGTTGTAAACTTTGGGTGGAATACGTCTTCAAAGGTAGGATTATTGGGATTCGTTTTGAGCTTAAGTGCGTATTGTAGTGCTAATTTATCTCTACGGTAGCATAGAGATGGCTCAGCAGATTCCACGTACAGGCTTTCCGCAGGAGATGTGCGGAAAGCTCCCAGACATAAACGAAGTGCTTGGTTGTGTACAGGGTCCAGCATCTGCAAATATGATTTGCGTGCTGATCCGTAAATCATCGACCCATAATCCAGCCGTGACCGTATCAGGGCTCTGTAGATATTTAATAATGTCTCTCTTTCTGTTCCCCATTCTGTGTTAGATAGCACTTTAATTATATTAAGTGCTTTGGTACATTTCTGTTTTAATTGTTTGATATGGGGTATAAAAGTCAGTTTTTTATCGAATAAAAGGCCGAGAAATTTTGTTTCTGGCACAACTGGTATTTGATCCCCATTCATTTTAAGTTCAGGTTCCGGATGGAGTTTCCGGAGTTGACAGAAGTGCATACACACTGTTTTAGTTTTTGAAAATTTAAATCCATTCTCATCGCACCATTGTTGTAACTTATTGAGGTTCATTTGTAGTTGCCTTTCTATTGTGTGCATATGTTTGGACCTGAAACAGGCCAAAAAGTCATCAACAAATAGAGAAGGATCTATGTTATTAGTGAGACATTTTATGATGCTGTTGATTTTAATACTAAAAAGGGTTACAGATAGGATACTGCCTTGAGGAACCCCCATCTCCTGATCGTATACTTCGGAGAGGGTAGTTCCGACCCTTGTCCGAAATAGACGTCTGTTTAGGAATTCTTGAATAAAATTTGGCATATGACCTCTGAGTCCCATATCATGGAGGTCTTTTAAAATACCATATTTCCATGTGGTGTCATATGCCTTTTCAAGGTCAAAGAATACTGCCACCACGTGTTCTTTTTTGATAAATGCCTCGCGTATATAGGTCTCCAATCGTATTAAATTATCGGTGGTATTTCTGTTTTGTCGAAAGCCACTCTGGAACTTAGTGATGATATTATTTGTTTCCAGAAAATATGTAAGGCGGTTATTTATCATCTTTTCTAGTGTTTTACATATACAACTTGTAAGAGCTATTGGTCGGTAGGAGGAAGGATTGGTGTGATCCTTCCCAGGCTTAGGGATAGGAATGACTATCGCCTTTTTCCACGATGGGGGTATTTGCCCGGTTTGCCAAATTAAGTTGAATATGTCGAGAAGAAGTTCCAAGGATGTATCGGGTAGTTGTTTCAGGAATTGGTATGGGATATTGTCTGGCCCTGGAGAAGTGTTGTTAGTTTTCCTCAGGGCAGACTGGAGTTCCTCTATGGAGAAGAGGCTATTGTAATATTCATCATTTTTGGATTTGAAATTGAGTTTTTTCCTCTCACTAACCGCCTTGTATCTTTGGAATTTAGCCGTGTAATTTTTTGAGGAAGAATTTGTTGCAAAGGCTTTCGACAAGGTATTGGCTGTTTGCACTGGTTCGGTGAGGGTTGTGTTTTCATGGATCAGGTGGTTTATGCTGTTATTTGCTTTTTTCCCACTGATCTTCTGTATGGCTCGCCACGTTTTCTTAGTTGTTGTTTTATTTCCAAGTTTGGAGACATAGTTTCTCCAGGATTCCCTTTTTGTTGTTCGTATTGTGCGGCGGGTCTGTGCTCGCACTTGTTTATATTTGAGGATATTTCCTGGAGTAGGATGTATTTGGAGTTCTCGCTGAGCCTGTTTTCGTTGTTGTACGGCCTCACGGCATTCATCGTTAAACCATGGCTTCTTTTGTATTTTGAGATTGGTCGAGGTTTTGGGAATGGTGTCTTCAGCTATTTTATGAAGTATTTCGCTGAAGAGGGCTATTGGGTCTGGTATACCTTGGAAGTTGGCTGTTGTGAGTTTTTCAAAGCACATTTTTTTTAAAGCAGTCCAGTCAGCCTTATTTAGCTTCCAGTGAGCAATATTTTCATCTGGAGCGGGAAATTGGCTAGTAAGAAGGATAGGGAAGTGGTCACTGCCGTGAAGATCATCTTCCACTTTCCAGTTGAAATCAAGGCATAGACTGGGATGGGCTATAGTTAGGTCTATAGCCGTTTTGGCACCATTCCCAGGGTGTATATAAGTTATTGAGCCATCGTTGAGCAGAACGGTATTGTTTTTTAAGATAAAGTCCTCTAGCAGGCGGCCCTTGGGTTGTATGTCTTTACAACCCCATATCGTATGATGGGCATTGAAATCTCCAAGAAGTATATACGGCGCAGGAAGTTGTTTTATTATATTTTCTAGTTCTAGTCGTGTTGGACGTAAATTAGGTGGAATATAGATAGAGCACAGGGTTATGGTTTTGTGTAATGTTATTCGTATGGCCATAGCTTGTAGGTTGGTCTGCAAGGGTATTTGGCTGTGTGGAGTTTTCTCCTTTATAAGGATACTAACTCCGCCTGTGATTTTATCTCCCGTATTAAGTCCTAGATTATCATATGACGTATATCCACTAATTGTTATATCGCCTTGGTTTTTGATGAATGTTTCTTGGAGACAAAACGCTGTGGGGTTGTGGTCCTGCTTTAGCAAGAGGATTTCATCACGATTGGCTCTCATACCTCGACAATTCCATTGTATAATGGAAGCCATGGTTTATGATATGGGTGGCGTATCTGCCTTGTGTTTTCTTTTGTCCCTTCCCCTTTCTTGTGGGTCTGTCTCCATTTCCTCATCGTCCTCCTCCTCTAGTTGCGAGTATTTGTTATGTACTTTGATGGGATCCGTTGATCCCTTGGGTGGTCGGTTTAGTTTTGCTGGTTTCGATTTGTTCAGTTTGTGGGTGGTGGGTTTTGGAGTGGATTTTGTAGGAGGTTTCTTTGCAGGTGTCTTTGTTTGAATTTCTATTATGTGCTCTGTTTGGCTGGATGTTCCTGTCTCCTCTGGGGTTTCTGTTGTAATTGTGAATTCTGCATCTGGTGGCCAAGAATAAACAGTGTTTATCCCTATGGAAACCATGTTTGGTTTTGGTGTTGTTTCATTGGATTTGGTTTGGGTCGAGCCCGTCACTTCAGCGAATGTTTTGTTTCCAGTTACATTTGTAGTTTTACTTTCTATTATTTTTCTCGCTTCGGGATAGGATATGGAGTTTTTAGTTTTTATTGTCTGTACCTCTTTCTTTTTGCCACATTGGACACTGTTTTGAGTATGCGTAGTGACTGCCTTTGCAGTTTACGCAGTGACTCGGTTTGCTGCAGGAGGTGTCTTCATGGCCCTCGTCGCCACAGCGAGCACAGGTGACTTGCCTCCTGCAGTTGTTCTTTCCGTGGCCGAAGCGTTGGCATTGGAAACAGCGTAGTGGGTTTGGTATATAGATGTCGACTGGTACACGAAGGTATCCAGCTTTTATTGTTGTAGGAGGGATGTGGGATGCAAATGTGAGAATTATAGTATTTGTTGGAATTCTTTCTCCATTTTTCGTGATTGATATCCGTTTGGCCTCCATGACTTTCTGTGAGGCCAACTCGGTAACTATCTCTGTGTCAGAACACATTTGTAGGTCTCTGCACCGGATGACACCTCGGCTATTGTTGAGGGTACGGTGAGGAGTTATTGTAACTGGGATATGGAGGAGGGTCGTGGCTCGGAGGAGGTTGTCAGCATGACTCTTCCGTGTGACCTCGATGAGGAGGTCACCGGAGCGGAGTCGTTTGACATCTTTTGGTTCTCCGGCCAGACTTTGGATGGCCTTATCCAGTGCAAATGGTGACAATTTCGAAAGAGGTAAATCTGGATTTGTGGCGTGTGCCATCAAAAATCTTGAAAAATTGTCGTTTTGTTGATTTGGTTCATGTGTAGGAGAGCTTGTTCGAAGTTTCTTATTGGATCGTTCTTCTCGTGCTTTTGTTTCGGCAGGTGTGGGGTTTTTTTCTTGGGTACTCATGTTGGGTTTAAATATTTCACCGTCCGTGGTCCCCACCCACCTCGGAGCCCTCTCGGGACACTGATTCGGTGCGGTACTCCAGCACCCAGTGCCAAGGATACACAGACGGTATACTCGCCTAACAAATACTTATTCTTCTGTTGGAAAAAAAGAGGTATTTGCCACTTGATTAGCCCAAGCCACCGTCCTAACAGGATCTTGTTCAGAGCAACTGAAATATGAGGTGTCTCAAAAGACTCATTGCATACGGTTGTATGAATAATAGGGTGAAAATGTTTTTGATATGATGTTGTTGAACAAGAATCCTTGGACTTGTCGTGACGAGCCGATTGATCAGACCGGGCCAAATCTGACCTCCCGTCTAGGAGAAATAAGGGTCAAACTGGTATCTTGCAGAAACAGAGTTTCCACTCAACCAGCAGAGTCCCGTCTTCCTCCGACACGGGTTGCGAACCACGGCATACGGTTCGCCTCCATTTAGTCGCCTCTTACGACATGCAGATGTTAAACATGGAGGTGCATCGGGCCTATTCTACTTTCCCCCGAACCCGCAGGGGGCACACACACACTCAGGCGATAACGCCTGCGGACTGGATAGCACTCTTGAAATGTGTGAAACATGTTTGCGGTTTTTTATAAGTTGTTAGAGTATGCACTGAAGCTTTGATAATCTTGATCACAAAACTCGATACCTTTACAACACATACAATCGAGCGATACACCTGGGAACGGCGTGAGCTATGATGATCTTGATCACGAAACTCCCTCTTGGTACAACACACACGTAATATACCAGTAGCGGCTATATAAGGTGTTGATATCTTACTGAGCGTCATGGCAGCAACACGGAAAAATGCGAAGGAGCTTCCACTTTCACGGAAGGTAGAACTTATCGGCACGAAGGAACGTGATGGCAAGAGTAATCAACAGCTTGCTGATATATTTGGCATCGGAAAATCTACTCTTAGACAACGCATTCTCCCACCCCCAGAGCATGCAACTCAGCAATGTGAAGTGTTTGTTTCTGCCACCAAACACCACTTCAACACCACTTCAACCGTTAGACCAGGGAATCAGTCCTTATACAAACAGCGCTTCTGCGCTACGTTCTGGCGCAGATTGATAGCTGCAACAACGCAGCCGTCGTATCAAAGAGCGTCAGTGTGCTCGACGCGTATCAGTGGGTGGCAAGCGCCGTCAGCGAATGCAAATCCTCCACAGTGACCAGATGCTTTGCGATATAATTACCTGTAATTTCATAGAAACTCTTGCGTAGCTCTTTATTAGTACTTGGAAACGAAATCAAATCGTCTAAGTTGTTCGCAAGAACCCTCGCCAATGTATGCAGACCTTGCCCCGCTTTTAGCCCCCGATCAGGGCCGGCTCAGAAGCTGTCCTTCATTTGGGGCAAAGTAGAGGCAAATTCGGGGCTAATTTCAGGGACAGTTTTTGAACTTACCGATTGGGGCGAAAAGTTGGGGGCGAGGCCAAATAGAGGCAAAACGCCACGCGGGGGCAAGATTTTTTGCCCTCGCGGTTTCGAACTTAGGGGCCCAGATTAAGCAGCAATCCATGCGGAGCCAATTAATGGCCTGGAAATTAGACATTGCTTTACTCCAAGAAACACATGCACTGACCGAAGCAGAATTATTAAAGGGATTACAGGGATTACGAGGGACGGTTTTCTTTAGTAACGCACAACATGGCCGCCGTACTGGGGTGTGTATTTGGATTTCAGATAAATTGGAAAATGTGTGTCATTTCTGAACGCAAAGATTTAGAGGGGAGAATAATTAGTATTAAGATATCCGTAGGGGAGCTGATTATAAACATTATTAATGTCTACAGTTCTAATGAACCATCCGCTCGAATTATATTCATCAATAGCATTCAGGAGTATGTACTAACCAATAGTGAGGAGTCCTGTGAAACCATAATAGCGGGAGACTAACTTTATTGAAAATATGGACCTTGATAATTTGGACGATAGTACACGAACCGAGTGTATGAGGGGTAAAACACAAATGCGAACCAATAGTCTTGACCTCGTCGACTGCTTTCGAGTTTTGAACCCTTGTTCGAGAAAATTCACATACTACTGCAATAACTTTAAAATACGCACACGAATAGACCGAATTTATGTTTCCCCACTCCTAATGTTCATGATATCCACTTCTGATATAAGCCCATACGTACACAGTGATCATGTACTGGCTCAAACTAAATTTTTAACAGCTCAGCTACCAAGAGGTCCAGGCTTCTGGAAATTTAATAATTCTTTTTTAAATCAAGGGGCCTTTGAGGTCAAATTCAGAGAATTTTGGGAACTTTGGCCAAGGGAAAAAGATAATTTGGATGATTTACGAGTGTGGTGTGATGTGGGGAAAAGCTACATACATACTACTGCAAGGGAGTATGGGAGGGATGTAAAACAAAACGAGGCCAAGAGATTAAACGATATAAAGCAGGAATACGAGCATTTGTTAAACTTAACCGAGGACGAAATGTCCGATTACATGTCGCATCGACTATTAACCCTAAAGAGAGATACAAGGAGTAAAATTTTCACGAAGTGGAGGCATAATGATCAGATCTCGAGCCGAATTTAGGGAAGAGGGAGAGCGATGCACGTGATATTGTTAATTTAGAACGCCAAAATGGAAATTCAAAGCTGATAACATCACTACGAACAGAGCAGTGAGAAATTATAACAGACCCTGGGCTTATTTTAGAAGAGGAAGGAAAGTTTTATACACAACTTTATACGAGGGAAGAAACTGATCCACTCGCTCAACATATTTAGCTAGGACAAGTTAATGTGAATATCCAGGATAAAGCAAAAAATTCATGCGAGGGACTTTTCACCTTACAGGAGGGGCTAAGAGCAATACTTATGTTTGAAAACAACAAAGCACCGGGGACAGACGGCCTCACAGCCGAATTTTATAAGCATTTTTGGCCCACTATTGGACAAGATTTGCTGCAAGTCATCAATTATATTCTGGAGAGGGGGGAGCTCCCACTAACGCAAAGACGGGGCATAAAAACACTGATTTTCAAGAAAGGGGATAAACAAGAACTTAAAAACTGGAGGCCTATCTCATTGCTTAACGTTGATTACCAAATTATTACAAAGATGCTAACAAATCGTTTATAAGGGGTCATGCCTTCAATCATACACCCTGACCAATCCTGTTCTGTTCTTGGAAGATCTATAGATCAAACCACAGCCTTTCTACGGGATATCATCGAATATATCAATACGCACAATTTGCCGGGTGTCTTGGTCTGTCTCGATCAGATGAAAGCGTTTGATCGAGTGGACTGGGGCTTCCTGTACAACACGTTGGAACAATTTGGCTTTGGCAGCAACTTTATATCCTGGATTCGACTTTGTTACGCCAACATTTACAGTTGTATCACCAACAATGGTTATTCCTCCCCATTTTTGGCGCTATCTCGCGGCACTCGCCAAGGCTGTCCCCTGAGCCCCTTATTATACGTTATTACGGCGGAGATCTTCGCGAGCGCTGTGCGATTAGAGCCCCGTATTCGAGGCATTCCACTCCCAGATAATAGCAACGATAAATATCACCTGCAATAAGACCATTGCCTTAACTCCATCGGTCAGTCAGGTGAGCAAAGCGGAGGCACGGGAGGAGGGCGCGCTGCATTACACTACAACCGCCCCAGCCACCCTAGCCACGCACCCACCCGTCCGATCTGAGCCTCAACTCAATTAGGCCGCGTTTGTAGTAGGGTAGTAGGTTTGGGGTGGGTAACGTTGGTTCCAGGCACACCCATCCTTGCTGCCCACCCTCCAGCCCGAACCCTCGATGCTGGCGGCTGCGAATGTAAACACAAACACGTGTGTAAACACTGCCTCGACTGCAGTTTAAAAGGCGTATGCACTCTGAACAGCTCACGGTTTGCTCTCCCTTTCGATATCACTCATTCTTCTATTCCAGGGGCACTTGCCATTACCAGCCCGAGAGATGCAATATTGACGTCATATTACATGCCGAGCCGAGGAGGGGGAGGGGTTTGGGGCGCACCATGCGACACAAGACCCATGGCCGCCTGCCTGGCCGCCTGCCTTTACAGCCCCCCACCGGTCACAACACCCTCTACGTCACTATGCCATGCATACACTCTCCCCTCTCCTGATTTAACTTGTAGGTGGCGGGCCGATACGGTAAGGAGAATGCCGATGTAACAGTACATTCTTGAAAAAGAGGCGCAAGCCGAGTACATATCTTTTCAAGAATGAACTGCTACACGGGTATTCTCTGACTTAAAGTAAGGAGAGCCTCACCTGTTACCCATAGCGTGAGTCCTTTTAAAATGTACATTGCATCTCGCTTCCGAAAGCAATAAAATAGCTGACTGAAGCCGGTCTGTCATCCATCTTTGGACCCACGAAATATGTTAGGGCGTGATCGATTCGCCTCTTCCAAAGTCTACCTCTTCCGGAAGAGTGCATGCAATACGATCGTTTTGCCTCTTCTATTCCGAGAAGACCTCTTCTGCTCTTCCGCACAGGTAGGTGGAAGAGAGAAGAGGTAGAGGCTATTCCAAGATGGCGGAAGCTAACTATGCAATATTTGCTCAGTGTGACAAAATAGGTTTTAGGGGAAATACATGAATGAAACAATGAATAAAATTCTGTGAAACATATGTAAGACCTTTTATTTTGTTTTTTGAAAGATATGTGTCAGGTATATGAGGGCCCATATATGCAGTTACCCATGTATCTATCTGTTGAAGTTGGGCGATAATATATGGACGTGGGCGATAAATTGTGAGCTATAAGTGAGTTTCCGTTGGCCATATTGAAACTACTCTTCCAACTCGTCAGACGCGATCGATTCATCGCTCATATTTTCTATTCTTGGATGAGCTCTTCTCTTCCTGGAAGAGTTGAATCGATTAGACTCTTAATGTAGCAAATGGAAGGCTCGAGTCAGAGGTGGGCTAAACTGACTAAATAGTTCGCTCTAACATGGAAGAACCGTCGGACCCTGCAGCATCAAGTCAGTTTATTTGATCCGCAGAGTGCAAGAATGAAGTTGTGTTTCGAATCAAGGCGCGTGGGCTACTTTACAACGATTATGTGTACTTATACCGACGATAATTATCATTTTAAGGTGGAATATGATGCAATCGTGCAAATTATTGGATACTAAAAAGATACGATATGCAGCGATGTTGCGATTGAGTTTAAAACAAGTAACATCTCGTTAAGTGCTTTGTGGATTGATAGGATACGCTTTGCAAAATGAGTTTTGTGGGATTCATCAGAAGAAAAATGATTTGTGTGATTACTGAAAGATATAAGCAATGTCGGTATGTATTTTGCACAAGAATTACCTAGGATCTCAATTTCAGTTTCTAAAATTGGATTTCGTGATCTACGCTTGTTTTTAAGATCGATGTCTATATCTGTTTTGCTGGGGAAAACCATCTGGCGTCGACCTCCTAGTTCATGATCCGTTGTGGTTGACACTTGTTTTAGAGAAGCTCACTTATTGCTCATGATTGGCATTGACTGCGATTGTCGATTTCGCGACATAAAAGTAAGATTGTTTAACTGGAATATGTTTTGGTCTTGAGTCAATCTCAATTTCTGAGCTCGCTAAAACAGTACATTCTTGACAATTAATGTATAGTTTAGACAGTAGGATGCCGTCATAACAATACTTTAATATGATGGAAGAGCTCAGACGGGGGGTTGTTTGGGGGTGGGGTCCTATGGCACCTCGGGCCGCCCACCTAGCCACCTATCACCTCCAATCATCCGCCATCACCATGCGGGTGGGTGTTCTGGAGTGGGAAGTTGTGTGCCCCGACACACTTTCCCGGAGCCCCCCCCCCCCCACCCATGACTACCTCCCAGCACCTCTTGACGTCATGCCCCCGCCTCCCACCCACCGTTTATATTCACCCCTTCACCCACCTAGCCAGCTGCACCCACCACCATCCCGTCTATTATAGGTGCCAGACCGAGACCAACAGGGGTGAGGAGCCCCACGGTACCGGTTGATACACTGCACATGCCTCTTTTACAGTGTTCTACTACTTGAATCTCTGAATTTAAATACAAACACTATGAAAATAGGATCTTTAAATATCAACGGGTTTGTGGTATTCGGGTGCCCATACTTTTGGCCCCGAGTGTAGTCTCGCGAGCGTTGCGATAGCAACCGGAACGGTGATGTCACCGCTTGGCTTGGGTCTGGGCGGTGAGTCAGCGGGGAAGCAGCGAGCGAGACGGACGTGTTTTTTATGAAAGAGATAGCCTTTTTTTTGGGATTCACCGCCCTGCGGAGCAAGGGGCTGGCAGCAGTTTCACCAACTGCTGCCAGGTAAGTGACACCGATAACGGAGTTCGTAACTTGTCTTGATTTGAGTTTAAGGGTTTAATAAAGCATTGAAACTGAACCACTTTGTTTCGCCTCAGTGCCTTCGCCACCACGTGTTAACGTAAGACCGAACTCGGAACGAACCCCCCCCCCCCCCATTCCTAAAATATCACAGGTTGATAAATTGCGCCGTAAAAAATAACGCCATTTGTAATTATATTAAGAAGAGTAAACTGGATATTCTGTTAATACAGGAGACCCATGCACTAAAGGAGGAGGAACTAAAAACGGGGTTAGAAACCGCCAAGGGGTGATGTATTACAGTAATTCAATTCAGGGGAGGAAAACCGGGGTATGCATATGGATATCGGACAATCTAGAAGGCTTCCCTTTTTTAGCAAGCGCAGCGGATAACGAAAGAAACCCAACTTGCTAAGCATTTACGCTCCCAACAAACCGTCCAGTAGAACGAGATTCATGTCGTCCATATCTGAATTTATTTTATACGATGGCGAGGAAGTGGGGGAAACAATAATAGGAGGTGACTTTAACTATAAAATATGGAACTAGACAAGATGGGAGGGCGTTTGCGCACCGATTGCATGCAAGGGCGGTTACAATTTAATGAAATCAAGAGAACAAACCAACTGCTTTAGACTAATCAATCCCATGTCTAAGAAATCCACCTATCACTGTAACAGTTTCAATACGCGCACTCGTATTGACCGCATCTATAGCTCCATGATAAAGAGCTCGGACATTACTCCGTGTACGCAAAGCGACCATGACCTTACCTACGCTTCCTTCACAATAACACAGACACCAAGGGGCCCAGGATTTTGAAAATTCAATAACTCCCTGTTGGATAATATGTCATATAATGACAAGTTATTCGAATTCTGGGGACTATGGCAGACAGAAAGGAATAAGCATACGGACCTTCGCGTGTGGTGAGATGTGGGGAAATCATACATCAAGACAATTACACGGGAATATTGTAGAGAGCGGAAAAGGAGAGAGGTTGAAGAGTTGGAAAAGATGAAAAAAGAACACGACCAATTATTAAATCTAGAGGAGATAAGTGAGGAGATGAGAACACATTTACTGACGCTAAAAGATATCCGAAATATAGAGCGGGAAAACTGGCGTCCTATATCCCTCTTAAACATGAATTACAATATAGGAACGTAAACACAGTAATTCTCTACGAGCTCTGGTTTGCCTCGATCAAATGAAAGCGTTTGATCGGGTAGACTGAGGCTTCCTGTACAAAACACTACACCAATTTGTGTTCGGTCCTTCTTGCTTTTCATTGATTATACTAATATCTACAGTTGTACAGCCAATAACGGTTATGCCTCTCCCTTTTTTAAACTTACGTGGGGCACCAGGCAGGGGTGTCCCCTGAGCCCCTTGCTTTACGTAATCATATCTGAAGTTTTCCTTAACGCAGTAAGAACAGAACCCAAAATACGCGGAATTCCCCTCCCAAATAAAGACGAGAAAAAGGGATCTGCGTACGCCGATGACGACACATTTTCCTTGTACACAATATGCTCAATGCTTTGTTTGTTCTCGCTGGTCCGTGTGTATGAGGAAGCTTCTGGGGCACGAATTAACGTAGATAAATCTGAAGGTCTCTGGCTGGGAAGTTGTAAGCAAAGAAACCCCCGGGGGGATTAACTGGACAAGTGGGACGGTTAAAATTCTGGGCATACACTATGGGAATAAAGACACAAATGAAATGAATTGGAGACATAAAATAGACAAATTTAAGACTGTATGATACTATTCGAACATCCTCCTTCTACCCCGCTGGGCCTCTAGAGAGATCGAACAAAATATGCTTGATATTCTCTGGAAGTCCGGAAGACATCAAGTCGCCAAGAATGTGGTCCACCAAGCTCTGTCTGACGGGGGGCTGAATCTAGTTGATATTAAGACCAAGATTAAAACTCAGAGAGTCATTTGGGTAAAAAAACTACTGAGCCTAAAAACGCGGGAAGAGTCATGGGCAATAATGGCTAGTCATTTTATAGGAAGTTACAGACCCACTTCGGAACTAACATATTAACATAAAGATTCTTTTTACAACGGCTCAATATATCGCACATGCCACCTATTTACCAACAATACCTGTCGGCGTGGGCGGAGTGTAATTTCGAGATTTTTGCCAGATACCAACACTTGATTAGAAGTCTTTGACCAATATTTGTTTCTAAATCCAGCCATTTTACCGGCACGAAAGGATCCTTTTCCATAAGGACTTTATAGACTGCGGCGTCTGCCACATTGCCAATATATTGAGAGACACCGATTTTGCATCTTTTGGTTTACCTGCAAACACCCAAAACCGCCGTGCATATGAGCAGATAAAGAGATCAATCCCACGGAACTTTACCTCGACTATTAAACTGAATGTCCCAGGCCCAGCAAATAAGCCCATTATTCAATTGACAATCAATGACACTCCAGTCTCTCTCGAAGCCCTAACGGCAAAGCGTGTTTACGAAAACTACGTTACATGCAAACTTCACAACCAGACGCTCTAAGACGCTGGCATAACCTATTTCCTTTTAGTTTTGAAACAAATCGGATTTTTTTCCCACAGTTTTTCACGGTCGTTAGACCGCAACTGTCGGACGTCCAATGGCAATTTGTTCCCTTTCCACTTTGAAACAAAGCGGGTGTTCTCGCATAGATTTACAATGCCGTTAGACCGCAAACTGTCTGACTTCCAATGGCAATTTGCCCAATATTTGTTATTGACAGACAGACGATTGCATAAAAATTAAAGAGACGAGAACATGTTCCCTGTATCCAGATAAGATAATCCACACATATACTGAATGTATCGTTATGGACGGCGTAATTATCTCCTTTCGCAATTTCTGTCGCAAATTAACTGGCTTCTATAATCCCCTAAGCACCTTCCGTTTCTTTTTTGGCTTTAAAAGACTCCGGACTGATTTCCCGATGCAAGTTTATCTGAGGAGGGAATGCGAACCACTGGTCCCAGGATATTCAATAAATGGCTGAGAACGTTCGTCGTTGAATAGACTTTTGCCTTTATATGCGTCATCTTATACTGTGGCTAGCTGTGCTACACGTTATGTAACATTCAAGGGCTCACATAATTTTATGTTTATTTATTTAACTTTTGACTGTTCTTTTATCCCGTTTCTTTCTTTGTTAGCTTGCTTGCAAATCATTTTCAGCTCAAAACACATTACCAAATACGAGCGAATAAGCCTTTGGCTTCTGCCCTTGTCACGATAAATGTCTTGTAAAAAGGTACTGAATGAATTTAATTTGTGTGTTCTTGTGGCAAAATACTGAGTTGCAATATTCGTTTAAGTATTTAATCTGGCTGAACAGACAAGGCATTTTAGAAGGGAAATGGGTCCCCATTCCAGTTATGGTATCGACCACAGTGCATAAGCGTGTAAAAGAAAATTTTTACATAGCACAAAATAAAATTAAGCAGAGAGAGGGATTTAGATTTCGATGGTGCTGGGAAAATTTAATATGCAAAGTAGACGATGACTTTTAACCATCCAGTTGTTATCGATGGGAGATCCATAACATGATACTGCCTCTTTTCCAGGGATCTTACCAGGACCGCCCACTTGTATTACTGTTATAATTGGACCGCACCTGTCATTAGGTGATTTTCGTCAAAACGTGCTGCGCACTATGCATGCCCCAGACGCTGTGACCACAGTTGCATGTGTGGGGCCAGCCGTCTATACCTTCCCGCACTCCCTATTATCTAGATAGGCCTTTATAACAGGCAGATAAGGTTATTTTTCCCATCCCAATTATGGCGACTATTCGCCGGTAAAGTTTGCGTTTGGCCACAAGGCACAGCAGTCCCATTATATAAGACGCATTTAATTCTCCCCCGAAAATTACGCGGGCCTGTATCGGCCATATTTGGCAGTGGATTTAAGTTTTTCCTGCCCATGCACATGTTTTACATAATAAGAAGCGCGCTGTTGTACAGAGGACGTATCATCGCATGTTGCATGGTCATATTTAAGCGGCTTAACCGCAAGCCATGCGCCCGCACATTTATGACGCGGTAGGCCACAAAGCAAGCGGGCTAGGATTGTATGTATGTTTTTTGTATCTTTTCAGTTGACGCCCTTGACTTAATTACATACATAATTACATCAAAGTAACTCGACCTTTTGTTAACAAGTTTTTGTTGTATCTTTTTTTCGATCAACTTGGTCCCGCTGGAGGCATCGTATGTAAAGAGCGGATGCCTCAATCCCTGCCCTTCAATCTAAATATAGCCGATTTGCAGCATCCTGATAACTGCCACAAATGTTAGCAAAGCGCGATTTATATTGCAGGTCATTTCCACACTCAGCGTTTTTGTTTGTCCCCTTGTTAATGGTCGATTTACGGAATTTCTTTGAGAAACAGCAATTAGTTTTAAGACTATTGTTTTCGGATTTTCCTGTACATTTTTTTATTCGTTTACCTGGCCCCTGCGAGGGCAGTGTGATGTAAACCTTTTTTAATACCGTATAATTTTTAAGCCTTTTATCAAAGAAAAAAAAGACACCGGATTGTGACAACTCTCTACTGGAACAGCAGCGATAACCCTGAGCGACCGAGGCAGACCGGAACGTCAGAAGTCATCTGTAAAGGCGGTCCGGTCTGCAGAGGTCGGTGAACTTTTTTGTATCGTCGCTCTCCCTCTCCCCATCCCTGTGGCGAGTGAGGGAGGGGCCATGGCCGACTCAGGTCCACAGCCCGTGAGTATTGCATCACCAAGGGGGATACAAAAAAGAACTGTGACGTTCCTCCTACCATATGAAGGTAGTCCATAATATCGACAACACTTTGACGAAATGTTCAATGTAATAACAGCTAGAGAAATTGAAGCATTCGGAAATCTTAAAAAAAAACACGTGTGGCAATTGACATTGACTAACCAAGAGTCCCACGATTGTCTTGTTGAGGTTAGAAGACTCAACGTAAATGGATACATAACAAAGGTCCTGCCAACCTTAAGAGAAAAGGTCAGATTAAGGATACACTGGGCCACTTATGACATTGCTATGACAAGTGTAGCGAGAGAGTTCGGAAAACTTGGAGTTGAATTGGAAAACCTGACATTTGAGTATTCCAAAATACCAGGATGGGAGAATGCACACTGATGAAGATAGCGATAATTAAAACTGAAGACCTACCGAAGGTACCCCACAACATGACAATAGACGGGAGTCCAAGTATTAATAACAGCACCAGGAAGAGCACCAGTGTGCTTAAAGTGTGGCCAAATAGGCCGCATACGGAAGGATTGCACAGGCAAGACAACGTATTCGAATGCCAGTAAGAATTTGGTGGGAGAAGCGGCAGATCAATTAGCCAACCAAGAGGCAGCAGAAGACTCAATCTTACAAAAAGACGACACAGACCAAAGCAAACGGCAAGAAGAAAAAGAAGAAAACATATCCCCAGAGAGAACCCCAAACGAGACCACAATTAAGCAACGAAATAAAAGAAAGAAAACTCACAAGCAAAAAAGGCAGAGAAAGGACAAGAAAATAGTACAAGAAACAAAGACAGCAACAACAGGAAAGAAGAAATGGAAGAAAAAACACGACATCAGTCATACAAATGACACTATGGAGACAGTGAGTGAAAAGGAACAAGAGGATGAACAATCAATGATGAAGGTACTAGGTATAACGGAAGCATACATAGACGCAGCGTTTATACCGGTATCAGAAACAGAACAAGATGAGGCAGATGATGAAGAAATGGAAGGAGACCAAAGAGAAAACAGGAAAAGAAAGAACATGGCAAGAAACAAAGGAAACACAAGTAAGAAAAAGTGAAGGTCACGACTAAAGGTGTAAAAGAATATAAACATAAGATGACTTAAAACAGTAAGATGTAGGCAAAAGTACGACGTATATATTGTAAATAATGTAAATATTGTACTAAGGGAAAGATATATAATTTATACGAGGACATTACAAATTACAACTTTTAATTCTAATGGTATACAGTCATATAAAAAGAGATAAATTGTTTTATTTATTGAAACTATGTAATTATGATATAATATTTATACAAGAAACCCACATGGGAAACGAAGTTGATAGGACAAAATGGGAAAAAGAGTGGTAAGGGAAATGCTTTTGGAATTATGACAATAATAGAGAAAGTGGGGTGGGTATATTGTTCAAAAAGCACTTAGACATAGAATATTTAGAGATTAGATTGGTTGGTTATTCAGGATGCTTTAACCACTTTTTGTCATATCGAGTCAATGGGAGAAGGAAGGGAGAGGGGAGTCATGTCCCCGGGGGTAACCCCCTACTCTTTACGAAGAAAGACATGGGATCTTCATTCTGCGACCACACAGACATGGCCATAGCAGGGCTCGAAACACCGACCCACGTGCCGTCAGGTTAGAGATTAGACAATCAAACGATGCTAGACTACTAGTAGCAGATATAGAAGTCAATGAAAGTAAATTTAGATTAATAAACGTGTATATGCCAAATGATAGTGTTTTGAGAAAAATCTTCTAGTTGGAACTAAAACAAAATTTAAAATGTCCTGAATTAATCATTCTAGGAGCAGACTTTAGGTTAGCGAACTTTTATATCGTTTCTCTCCCTCTCCTCATCCTTGTGGTGTGTGAGGGAGGGACCCATTTCCCAGCCGGACCCACACCGTGGAGCGGGGTAAAGCGGGCCTGATGGGGTAGCCGGTGGGGGAACGAAACCCATGTGACCAAGTGAGTGTAACCAAGTGAGTGTAACCAAGTGAATGTAACCAAGTGAGTGTAACCAAGTATATAAACGCCGAGAGACCGAGAGCCCTGAAATAAAACTGGTGACGATCGGAATTGTACACCGTATTAGGCTTGTGAGAACCGTTCTAGCCATTTTGGCAAGAGTTATGCGTCGAGATTCTGGGGTTTTGTAGTGGTTCCTTGTTTGAATACCATACAAAATAGAGCCAGAAAATACTTGGGCCTACATAAATTTGCCCCTAGTGCAGCTGTGTGTGGTGATCTGGGATGGACTACACCCAAATATAGGCGTCAGTTAGCCATGATTAGAAGATGAAACAGACTTGTAGCCCTGGATGAAAATGTTAAGGCGCAGAGCGTTAACGGTATTATGTCAATGCGATCATAACGTGCTACTATCATCATAAGACACCCGCAATGTTCAATGCCCACAAGGGTTCTCGTTCGTAGGGCCTCGGCCCCATTCGGGAGACTCCGTACCAGCTGGACACAAAGAACGAATGAACGCTCAGTTTGGGGTCACGTGTGACAGTGGCCCAATCAGGAGCCCACAAAGAGACGAGACTTGGGGAGGCAACTTCCGGTGAAAAAGTCGGTAATCCATAGATTTAGTTTCACTTTGCAAAACTTTCCCTTCTCCAGTTGCCATCTTTCGTACGGGGGACCAGTTGACCCCAGCTGACTTCTCCTAGTAGTAATTTGCATGCCGGGAAGCCTTGAACTCCTATATAAGGTCACACGCCGGCCGGTTGCTCTTTGTCTCACTTCATTTGTCACGGGGAAGCGATTTGGACCCTCTCCGGGTCCTCACGGCAGCTTCACCGTTCGGTGAACTAGGGGGCTGGTGACGGCTTGAAGCCTTTTCTTCAGGTATGTTCTTTTATTTAGTTGACTATATTACATTGCTTAGGTAACTGGTATGCATGTGCTGGTGTCTCATGTGGGTTTGAGGCTATAAACAGTGCCATGCTGTGTTTAAAAGAGGGGCGCGTCTTATCAGCAATCTGTCAGTTGGTGAGTATTGCCCTTGAACTTGGTTAACTTGAATTATCTCGATGTTATTTAATGGCATAGTATTTATAGTGATAATAGACTCATTTTAAGTTTCTTTTCTGGTTATTTTTTCAACTTTTGACCTCAAGAGGAACGCTTTTATGGAAATATTGGCCATGTGTCCTACCAGCCATCTCAGTGTAGTTTTTGTTAGTTAAATAGACTGTGTCCTGCTTTCATAGTTTTTTAATCCCTTATGTTAATAATTACGCGTCTGTCTGCTTGGTCATACTTATGTGAAATTTGTGTCTGTAGGCAGTGGTTATCTGTAAGTTGTCTTTTATTTCGTGTTCCTTTTCTTCAGAATAAAATTGCCGAGCATTACAACCCAGCGCGTGGTTTGCTTGTTTCTGACGCCCTGCCACATTAGCTTAACTTAAAACTGGAGTCCCACAATTATTAATTGAAACGGGTCGGCATAGACCGATCAAAGGCCGTTTCAAACCAACTATCTTTTGCCATTTGAACGTCTGTAATGCTGGCGAGATCGAGGATGAATGTCATTTCGTCTGTGTATGTCCAGAGTATAATTCCGAAAGATCCATTTGGTTTAGTGATGCCGACAATTTTCTTTTCGTTCACTTTTCGTTCATTGACTTAAATGGAAAAATATTCTTATATTGTTGCGAATTCCCATAAAGATATACATGGAACAGCCTACCGCCAGCTAGAACGAAATGATTGTCGGTGCAGAATCGGCATTCTGTAATAGACTACTGATTCACAGTGGCGCCGCCCAACGACAATCACCGACCTACAACCGGAACAGCGTAAGCCGTAACCAACACCCGATGCACAATAGCAAAACAGCCAAGGGACAGATGGGAACAAAAGACGAACCAACATGGACGTATAACACGGACGGGCAACCCCTGCTGACCAGTCAACTAGTATACTACGGACAGCACCCCCTGGCCTGGGCAGAGTCCCCCTAAAGTATGTAATCCACACTTCGGCTAGGGCATTGTGACCCCCCTGAAGTAGGATAAAACAACAATATCTTGAGGTATTTAATGGAAATCGCTTATTGACTTTGTTAAGATGCGTGATCAAACGTTAAGGTATTATAAATGAAATCGACACCTGTCCGACATAATGTATTTGGTATATATACTGACGTTTATGTATAGTATGTATCAATTAAGTTTGTTCTTTAAATGCACTGATCAAGGAGGGCTGGGTTATCTCGGGCCGTTGTCGCACAATGAATGAACATCACTATGGATACGGCCTATCCAGATACCATGTGCGCCTATGGAAAGGTCGGTCGTGTTTACCTCAAGAGGTACAGGCACACGACATCCACACCGGGAAGCGAGAGATCACCATCAAGGCGGAGACCAGTATCCCGGAGCGACTGGCGGTGCCGACGGGCCCGGGTCACGCGCCCATCGCTATCTACTCGTCACACCGCGGGCAGGAGCAGCGGTGCTGGCAGTGCGGTGGAACGGCCCACAAGAAGGTGCATTGCCCGGGGAACAGGTCGGCCCCAACAACATCGGGGACGGCTTCAACGCCAGCAGATTCCCGCCGCCCCGCGCCTCGGCCGCTGAGAGTGGTCGGGGATGGAAGACGAGGTGCCGGAGACTCCACCCCAGTCTCTGCGATGCTAGGGGAAGGGCACAGCCGGCCCTACCCCAGTCTTCAGTCCGCCTCACACGGGGTGCCCCAGACCCGGAGAGCCCCCAGCCGACCCGACAGGAGAGTCAACAAGCAGAAGACCCCACCAGAAGACACACAGGACTCCCCAACCCATCAATTCCACCTACTCCCAACCAAGGCTGCGTCCGTGACAGTGGTGTCAACCGAGCCAGCCCCAGTGGCAAGCGACGCCGCCACTACGGCGGACGAGGAGGCCACCCTGCTCCACCAGCTGGCGGAAGACCATACCGGGGCCGACCTCTCATTCGAAAACATTCCCACCCTACAGCCGCCACGGAAGAGACATGAACCCCCCTCCCCATTTCCTGGGGATTTCACCCCTTCAGAACAGAAGCCGCGAGACGGCAGGCACCAAGCCCTGTTATAGTGGACGGACCCCCCATGAGGCGTGTCCGCAACGTCTCACGCCGCCGCATAGTCATGCAATAGGATTTTGGCCTATTGCATTGGTTTTTAGACTTTGTTAGACTTTTTATTGCCACAGGTAAAACGTATCCCCGATAATGCATTTTAGCTACTTTTGCCTGCGATTACAATGCCACACCCCTCAACAGGATTACTGTTTCCACTCAGTTCTTTGTTGCGGTTCTTATTGCCTTATGTCATTTTGCCATGTATACTTTCTCGGCATTATACTGCCAAGTAAAATTATACCCACCCCATCACCCTAACCCGAACTGCGCATTGTTACCGTGGCTCATTCCTGTATTATTACTGCTATAAGACACGCTCCCTGTTCTTGCCGTTGTACCCGGCACGTGCCATGCCCAGGTGCCCGACTGTTTATATCCCCCAACCATATAAGTATTTCAGGTTAAGTTTATTTCCTTCCAGTCCCAGCCGAAATGCTCATTGTTGTTGCCTACCACCATGTCTTCATGGGGATTAAATTTACAATATTTTTATCCACTGCTCTGGCTTATCACGTGGGTGGGGCTTCACCTCGCTATGCACATTTTATGCCACTATCAGGCGTATTTTGCTCCTAGCCTTGACATCGAATGGGGGTGGTAAGCGACACCCAGAGTTTGGCGCTGGGGTGTACGTGCTACCGCCCCACCACACACCCACACCACAGTGAGTCGATCGTGCGGGAGGGGACGGGAAACAGCGCTCTGGGCCAATCACGAAGCGGCCTGCGGTTCCGCCTCCGCCCAGACGACCGACAAGATCACTGTTACAAGGCAGGCATGTCAGCGGAGGGGTTGGGGCAGGGGTGCAGTCAGGAGGCGCAGCGCGTGATATCTTCACAGCGGTCTGACGTAACCCCCACTAGCCCGGCCAGTCCCATCACCCTAACACAACCCGGGTCTAGGACACCACTTGTTGGCCAGCGAGTGAGTTACATTGATTACGCCTATAACGTTGACTGTGACATAAGTTCACATTTTATGCTACTCACGAGCGTATTTCGTTCCCAGCCTCTACGTTGGGTGGGGTTGGTAAGAGGGTGGTAAGAGGGTGGTAAGCGAGTTTGGCGCGGGAGTTGTTCTCGCTGGTCCGCGTCTATGGGGCAGCCTCTGGGACACAGGTCAACGTAGAGAAATCAGAAAGTTTCTGGCTAGGAAGTTGCTGACATGGAAAACAAATACTTGTCAGTTAGAAACATGGAAACGCGTATATTTAACAACCGGTTTACCACGCGTAACTTTCTATGTTCCACACATGGTTTCAAGAGAAAGGGAAAAGTATGTTGTTTAAAGATATATGTGATAATTGAGAAATAGCATTTGTGATCGTAATGATAGCATGTGGACATTATAAGTGATGGTGATAGAACAGTTGCTTTGTATACGGCATTAGCATCAAACAATTCTTTTTAACTTTATTAATATTAGTTGTTTTTGTTTTTTTCCTTTTTCTTTCTTTTGC
The DNA here is from genome assembly GCA_964019135.1 of Arenicola marina. NCBI lineage: Eukaryota > Metazoa > Annelida > Polychaeta > Arenicolidae > Arenicola > Arenicola marina. Next base: position 1,028,225 of record OZ025259.1, read on the forward strand.
GCGAGCATATAGGCACTGTTTGCGATGCGAAACGTAATGGAAATGTTTAATATGAAATAAACCTATTATGATATTGAGATCTATCATTTCAAGGAAGAATCGTTTTCTTGAATTCATTAACCAGTGCAGGACTGTGGTATTAGTCTTCCTCCCTTTACCCCGCTGGGCCCGATGGAATAATAGGACAAACTGTTAATCAAAACTTGCCCATTCTGCACGATATATTTATTTATCGGTGTACTGATGTGAACTGTGTAAAGCAGCTATTAATTATTACACTCGTTTACTATTAACCTGTAATTATTCCGTATCTAAAGAAATAACATTTTCTTGTACGTTTTGTTTTCGTTACCTGGCCTCTGCAAGGGTTGCGTGATGTATGTTTGTTTAAATCTCGCATGGTAAGACTTTTTATCAAAAAAAAAAAAAAAAAAAAGGACTGAGGCCAACGCACAACAAGATCCAGATTCCGCCGCGACACCACTGAGTCTGCTGAGGTCTGTACTTTTTGTTGCGCTCCCTCTGTTCATCCTTGGGATAGATGGGGGAGGGGCTATGGCCAGCTTAGGACCGCAGCCGGTGGTTATTAGCTCACCGAGGGAAATACACAAAAGGACGGTAACCTTCCTACTGCCGCATGAAGAAGACCATACTTCCGTCAACACTTCAATGAAGTACTAAACCTTGTACCACCAAGACAAATAGAAGGTTTCGGAAATATGAAAAAAATGACGTATGGCAAATGACATTGACGAACCATAAATCACACGATCGTCTTGTTGAATTCGGAAAAGTTATGGTAAATGGATTCGTATCAAGAATTGGGCAAACTTTGAGAGAAAAAATCCGGATCAGAATACACTGGGCGACCTATGATGTCCCTATGACCAGTGTAATGAACTATTTCCGAAACCTCGGAGTTGAGTTGGAAAACTTGACTTTCGAGTACTCAAGAATTCCAGGTTGGGAAAATGTGAAAACGTTAATGAGAACAGCGGAAATCAAAACCGAAGATCTGCCAAAAGTGCCACACAATGCGACAATCGATGAAGTACCAGTTCTAATCACAGCCCCAGGAAGAGCTCCAATGCCACCACACCCGCGTGTCTTGTTATTGCTTATATGGCCGGTCGCACCTTTAACCCGCGTCTGTGTATTGGCTTCCATGCTGACACTTGTGCATTGTGTACTGGTTTCTCATCCCAATATCATTCCCCAACACCCCCTCCGCTATCGTGGATCCGGAAAGCTGTTGATAGACCGAAATCGCTGTCAATCAAAATATGTACGATAACTGTGGGCTTTCTCATACGGATTAACAGGGACTAAATCCCGGCACCGTAGTGCGGACGCCCTGGACTGTTTCGCGCCTAAGCCGGAAGCCAGACACCATGATTGCACGTCGCCGGCCGCGCTTATCTGTTGGGGAGAGAACTCGAACAAGCATACTTACCTGGCACGGGGGACACCGTGAGGATTACTTTTGATTTCTACCAGATTTTGCTTTGCGGACGTTATCGAACAACGCTGCCGGATTATTCACTTTGGATTACACGCTTTTTTGGATTTGGATTTCCTTCACTTTATTGAACATTTGGACGCTACTTCACACGCCATTTTGAACCTTGACTTTCGACTCGGGACGCCATTTTGTTTTTTTGTGCACGATACGGTGTCCACTCTTTCAAGGTGCCGGTATACGGTCGTTTCATATCCCATACGATTTCCCACTTACTTTAGCTAGATTTATTTAACTGCCTTTATACCTACACTTGTTAAGCGAAAATGGCCCGTATGTTGGACTTCAAAGCTCGCCAGCGCTCAGTGCTATTTGAGTCCCCGTCCACCCAGCTCCGTGGGGAAGCGCTCGCCCAACAAGTGGAGGCGGCTTTCCCCAGACAGGTGTGGGGACTCGTCGCGATGGGCCGCGGCGAGTACGCCATCGTTTTTAATGAGCTGGGCGTAGCGGAACTGGTCGCGGCGGAGGGGGCCACGCTCGCCGGGCGTCACGTTAACATGCGCCTGGCCGTAAGCCCCTATATACGGGTGACCGTCCGCCAATGGCCCATTACAATGGACACCAACCACTTGGAGGAAGCCATGCGCGCCTTCGGCGAAGTGGGTCGGGTCTACCGAAAGAAGTATAGACTTACGGACTTTTATACCGGGGAGAGGGAGGTCTCCATCAAAGTGGAGGGCACCATCCCCGAGCGGCTGGCGGTGCCGACGGGCCCGGGCCGCGCACCCATCATCGTTTACCTGTCGCACCGAGGGCAGGAGCAGCGTTGCTGGAAGTGCGGCTCGATGGCCCACAAGAAGCCGGATTGCCCCATGAACGAGCCGGGCTCAGGAACATCCGGGGATGCCTCCCTCCCGACGGAAACCCGCCGTGCCGCCGACGTCGCCGCCCAGGGGCTCCTCGAGGCGGTGGCCGGCGCCTCGGCCGGCATCCAGCCGGACGAATGGCCAGCGCTGCCGGACACGGTGGCGGAGACCCCGCCCCAGTCTCCCCGACGCCAGAGGGCGGCCGCACGGGCGGCGGCGAAGGAGGGCCCAGCCGTCCCCACCAGTCAGTCCCCAGCCAGCCCCACCACTGAGTCCCCAGCCAGCCCCACCACTGAGTCCCCAGCCAGCCCCACCACTGAGTCCCCAGCCGGCCCCACCACTGAGTCCCCAGCCAGCCCCACCACTGAGTCCCCATCCTGCCCCACCGAAATACTTCCAGTCGACCCGGCCGAACTACACCGGACCGTCCCAAGAGGAGATCCCGCGGCCGATCCGATCGGAGAGCCCCCGGCCGACCCTGCTGGACCGGCTGTGGCCGACCCCGCCAGACAGGCTTTGGCCGACCCGCCCGGGGAGCCCCCGGCCGGTCCTACCGGAACGCCGCTAGCCGACCTGGCCGGAGACCCCGTCGCCGACCCAACCCCGCGGATCCCAGCCATCCCCACCAGAGAGTCCCAGGCCAACCCAACCACCCAGCCAGCCCCCGAGACAACAGCCAATAGCACGGTAGACGAGGAAGCCACCCTGCTGCACCAGTTGGCAGAAGGTGAAACCAATGCCGACCACTCCTTCGAAACCATCCCGACCCCACAAAAACAGCCGCCACGCAAGAGGCAGGAACCCCCCTCCCCATCCCCTGAAGACCTCACCCCTTTGGAAAAGAAACCGCGAGACGGTAGGCACCAGGCTCTCCCACTTGTAGTGGACGGACCCCCCACTAGGCGTGCCCGCAGCGTTTCACGCCGCCGCACAGCCATGCAGTAGACTTTTGGCCCGATTAACCTGTTAGTTTTTAAGACGCGGAGGCAGATTACTGTCAACGACAAACCATAACCCCGATAATGCAGTCTAACCTCACTATACCATACCAATCGGTTTATACAGGTGCCAACGTAATCCCGCTTGGCCGATCGACACGCCCTCTAAGCTCTCTATTGCAGTATTTATACGGTCTGATCGCCTTATATTATTGTATCATATATTCGCTCCCAGCATTATACTGTAAAGTACCCATCTACACACCCCACCTCCCTAACCCGAACTGCTCACTGCCGCCGCGCCGCACTCTTAATGTTCGGTGGCTATATAACACGCTCCATCTACGGGCCGCTGAACCCGACCCGCGCCATGCCCAGGCACCCTGCATGTGGTATCTGCCATCCACACAGGCATTTCAGCTTATTCTTTGCCAGCCCCGAGAGAAATACTCATTTCTTTTGCTTACTAAGCTTCTCCCCGATGGCAACTCCATATATCTTTCCTGTGTTAAGCCTTTTACAGCTCACCTTTCATGGCCACTAATCCCTTTGCCCGCCCCCCAAGAGCGGCCGCCAGGCCAATTGACCCTGCCTTTCTTCACTACCGTCCCACCACGCTCTTTTTTCTTCAGTCCATCACTATAACCGTCCAGAAACATCTTTATATGGCCAATGCTTTACGCAACCCAAAAATTAGGGTGTTTAACTAAACCCAAAACTATGGTGTTTAAATCAACAATATTTATATGTGTTGTTACGATCTATCATGCTGGCGATGCTTTACTCCGCTGTGACTTAATATCACAGATCATGCCATTATTGAGCGTATTTTGCTCCCCGCCTTTACGTTGGGTTGGGGGGGTGGGCGACACCCAGTGTTTGGCGCTGGGTTGTAAGTGCTACCGCCCCATCACACACCCACACCACAGTGAGTTGATCGTGCGGGAGGGGACGGGAAACAGCGCTCTGGGCCAATCACAGAGCGGTCTGTGGTTCCGCCTCCGTCCGGACGACCGACACGATCACTGCTACAAGGCAGGCATATCAGCGGAAGGGTCGAGGCAGGGGTGGGGTCAAGAGACGCAGCGTGCGATACACTCACAGCAGTCTGACACCCCCCACGACAGCCCGGCCAGTCTCAGCATCCCAACACAGCCCCAGTTTATGACAGCATTCGTTGGTCAGCAAATGAGTTACATTGACTTGGCCCGGCTGCAAAGTTTTAAGCTGCATAACGTTGACTGTGACACAAGCTCACATTTTATGCCACTTTTGAGCGTATTTTGCTCCCAGCCTTTACGTTGGGTGGGGGTGGTGGGCGACACCCAGTGTTTGGCGCTGGGTCGTAAGTGCTACCGCCCCACTGAATACCCACACCACAGTGAGTCGATCGTGCGGGAGGGGACGGGAAACAGCGCTCTGGGCCAATCACAGAGCGGTCTGCGGTTCCGCCTCCGTCCGGACGACCGACATGATCACTGTCACAAGGCAGGCACGTCAACGGAGAGGTTGGGGCAGGGGTGGGGTAGTGACTCCCACGTGACTTCGTCACGACAGTCGGACGTCCCCCCCCCACCAGCCCGGTCAGTCCCGGCACGCCAACACCGCCCGGGCCTATGAATCACTCTGCCTGGACCATGGTGCAATGTGTGAGGTCGATTTCTAACAGTTTGATTCCAGGGCTCTCGATCCCACGGCTGGGTCCATATACCGTCAACCGCCATATCAGACGGGCTCACTTGGTCAAATCAAATGTGTTCCCTCCCCCACCCATCGCCCCCACCAGATCCGCGGTACCTCGCTGTACGGCGAGGGCCCAGGTCAGGGCGCGAGCCTTCGATTACGCACCAGTCATAACGTCCCCACCCCCACCCCTCCATTAAACGTTATGAAAATTGGCACTTTAAATATCAATGGCCTAATAGACAACCAAAATAAGAAACAATGCATGCGGAGCCAAATAATGGCCTGGAGATTAGATATAGCTTTGCTTCAAGAAACTCACGCACTGACTGAAGGAGAAATAATAAAGGGATTACAGGGATTACGAGGGAGGTTTTTCTTTAGTAACGCGCAACAAGGCCGCCGTACAGGGGTGTGTATTTGGATTTCTGAAAAACTAGAAAACGTATCTATTATTTCTGAACACAAAGACTTAGATGGGAGAATCATCAGCATTAAAATATCCGTTGGAGAGCTGACTTTAAACATTATTAATGTTTACTGCCCCAGCGATCCATCCGATCGAATTAGATTTATTAATAGCATCCAGGAGTACGTTTTAAACAATAGCGATGAGGGCTGTGAATTCATAATAGGAGGGGATTTTAACTTTATTGAAAATATGTACCTTGACAAATTGGGAGATAGTACACCAACCGAGTGCATGAGGGGTAAAACACAAATGAGAACCATAACCAATAGTCTTGACCTCGTAGATTGCTTTCGAGTTTTAAACCCTCTTTCGAGAAAATTCACATACTATTGCAATAACTTTAAAATACGCACACGAATAGACCGAATTTACGTTTCTCCACTCCTAATGTCTATGATATCCATGGCTGACATAAGCCCATATGTACACAGTGACCATCAACTGGCTCACGCTAAATTTTCAATATCTCAACTCCCAAGAGGCCCAGGCTTCTGGAAATTTAATAATTCCTTTTTAAATCAAGATGTATTTGAGTTTAAATTCCGAGAATTTTGGGAATTTTGGCAAAAAGAAAAAGATAATTTTGGCGATCTACGTGTGTAGTGGGATGTGGGGAAAAGCTATATACATACTATTGCAAGGGAGTATGGGAGGGATATGAAACAAAACGAGGCAAAGCGATTAAACTGTATAAAGCAGGAATACGAGCACTTGTTAAACTTAACTGAGGACGAAGTGTCCGATTCCATGTCACTACGACTACTAACTCTAAAGACAGAGATAGAGGGAGTTGAATCCTCACGAAGTAGAGGCATAATAATCAGATCTCGAGCTGAATTTGGGGAAGAGGGAGAGCGGTGCACGCGATATTTTGTTAATTTAGAACGTCAAAATGGGAATTCAAAGCTGATAACATCGTTATGAACAGAGAAGGGGGACATTGTAACAGATCCTGGGCGTATCCTAGAAGAAGGGAATTTTTATACACAACTTTATACGAGGGAAGAAACGGACCCAGTCGCTCAACACATTTTATTGGGCCAAGTTAATGTGAATATCCCGGATAAAGAGCGAAGGTCATGCGAGGGACTTTTTACCTTACAGGAGGGGCAAAGGGCAATAAGTATGTTTAAAAACAATAAAGCACCGGGGACGGACGGCCTCACAGCCGAGTTTTATAAGCATTTTTGGCCCATTATTGGACATGATTTGCTGCAAGTCATTAACTATAGTCTGGAGAGAGGGGAGCTTCCACTATCGCAAAGAAGGGGTATCATAACATTGATTTTTAAAAAAGGGGATAAACAGGAACTTAAAAACTGGAGGCCCATCTCATTGCTAAACGTGGATTATAAAATTATAACAAAGATGCTAACAAATCGTCTAAGAGGGGTTATGTCTTCCATTATACACCCCGACCAATCCTGTTCAGTTCTTGGATGAACCGATGTTCCGATCCAAGTTGCAAACTTTGTCCTATATTCGTTGAAGTACTCAGTCTGGCTGAGCCGACAAGGCATTTTAGAGGGTAAATGGGTCCCCATCCCAGTCATGGTATCTTCCGCAGTCCACAAGCGAGTAAAAGAAGAATTCTACATAGCACGAAATAACACCGGGAAGAGAGAGGGGTTTAGAGCACGTTGGTGCTGGGGAAATTTAATATGTAAAGTTGATGATGACTTTAAAACCATCCAATTGTTTCCGCTTGGAGATACATAACACGCTTCTGACTCCTTTTCAGGGATCCAAACAAGACCGTTCACCTCTATACCCGCTATAATCAAACCACTCAATCACACCAAAGGCTATTTTCGTCAAATAAAGGTGCTACGCACTATGCATGCCCCAGGCGCTGCGACCACAGTTGCATGCGTGTGGCCAATCGCCTATGCCCCCCCCCCCCGCCCTCCCTACTATCTAGATAGGCCTTTATAACAGGCAGATAAGATTATCTTTCCCCGTCCCCATTATGGCGGGTATCCGCCGGTAAATTTCGCTTTTAGCCATAAGGCAGAGCGGTCCCATTGTACGAGATGGGGTTGTTTTTATTCTCCCCTGAAAATTACGCGGGCCTGTATCGGCCATACTGCGCAGTGAATGTAAGTTTTCCCTGCCCATCAATAGCTGTGTAAATAATAAGAAGCGCGCTCCCATAAAAATGACGTATCCTTATTTTGGGCATGGCCACATTTAAGCGGATTAACCGCAAACCATGCGCCCGCACATTCATGACGCGCCAGGCCACGGCTAGTGCTTGTATGCATGTATGTTTTTCTATATTTCTTCAGCTGACGTCCGTGACCGCACATTTAAGATGCGTTAGGCCACAACGCAAGCAGGGCTGGCGATTGTATGCATGAATGTCTGTTTATATCTTTGCAGTTGATGCCCTTAACCTATTTACATATATAATTAAATTAAAGTAACTCGACCTGTTGTTAACGCGCTTTATTGTATCTTTTTTTTCCCGATCAACATGGTCCCGCCGGGGGCAGCGAATGTAAAGGGCGGATGCCTCAATCCCTGCCCTATAATTTAAACATAGAGATTTGCAGCATAACTGCCACAGATGTTAACGTAGCGCGAAGTACACTACAGGTTATGTCCAGATTCCGTTTGTTGTTTATTTACGTTAAGTGTCTATTTACGAAATTTCGTCAAGAAACAGTAAATAGTTTCAAGACTATCGTTATCGGATTTTCCTGTACATTTTTTATTCATCTACCTGGCCCCTGCGAGGGTAGTGTGATGTACACCTTTTTTAATATCGTACAATAAAGCCTTCTATCAAAGAAAAAAAAAGAAAAAAAAAGACACCGTTTGGATTACTTGGACTACCTTTGGATTTCTATCAGTTTCTGCTTCGCGGACTTTATCCTGGATCTATATTACACTGTTGGATTATTTCACTTTGGATTACTCGGTTTATTGGATTACGTTACCTTTACTGGACTTTTGGACCTCCCTTCAGACGCCATTGTTGTAACTCTCGGTTCGATACGCCATCTTGTTTGTTGTGTGAAATACGGTGTCGACCCCTTCAAGGTGCCGGTAAGCGGTCTTTGCAACATCCATACCAGTTAACACTGCTTGCAATATCTACGTATATTTGATTGCCTTTTGTATTGATATTTAAGTTCTCGTTGATTGAAAATGGCCCGTATGTTAGACTTCATAGCTCGCCAGCGCTCGGTCCTGTTCGAGCACACGAATAGACCGAATTTACGTTTCCCCACTCTTAATGTCTATGACATCTACGTCTGATATAAGCCCATACGTACACAGTGATCATCAATTGGCTCAGGCTAAATTGTTAACAGCACAGCTACCAAGAGGTCCAGGCTTCTGGAAATTTAATAATTCCTTTTTAAGTCAAGAGGCCTTTGAAGTCAAATTCAGAGAATTTTGGGAATTTTGGCAAAAAGAAAAAGATAATTTTGACGATTTACGAGTGTGGTGGGATGTGGGGAAAAGCTACATACATACTATTGCAAGGGAGTATGAGAGGGATGTAAAACAAAACGAGGCTAAGGGATTAAACGATATAAAGCAGGAATACGAGCATTTGTTAAACTTAACCGAGGACGAAGTGTCCGATTCCATGTCACTACGACTACTAACTCTAAAGAGAGAGATAGAGGCAGTAGAATCTTCACGAAGTAGAGGCATAATGATCAGATCTCGAGCCGACTTTAGGGAAGAGGGAGAGCGATGCACGCGATATTTTGTTAATTTAGAACGCCAAAATGGAAACTCAAAACTGATAACATCACTACGAACAGAGCAGGAACCAATTATAACAGACCCTGGGCTTATTTCAGAAGAGGAAGGGAAGTTTTATTCACAACTTTATACGAGGGAAGAAACTGATCCACTCGCTCAACATATTTTGTTAGGCCAAGTTAATGTGAATATCCAGGATAAAGCAAAAAAGTCATGCGAGGGACTGTTCACCTTACAGGAGGGGCAAAGAGCAATACCTATGCTTAAAAACAACAAAGCACCGGGGACAGACGGCCTCACAGCCGAGTTTTATAAGCATTTTTGGCCCATTATTGGATACGATTTGTTGCAAGTCATCAATTATAGTCTGGGTAGGGGGGAGCTTCCACTAACGCAAAGACGGGGCATAATAACACTGATTTTCAAGAAAGGGGATAAACAAGAACTTAAAAACTGGAGGCCCATCTCATTGCTTAACGTTGATTACCAAATTATTACAAAGATGCTAACAAATCGTTTAAGAGGGGTCATGCCTTCAATCATACACCCTGACCAATCGTGTTCTGTTCTTGGAAGATCTATAGATCAAACCACAGCCTTTCTACGGGATATCATCGAATATATCAATACGCACAATTTGCCGGGCCTCTTGGTCTGTCTCGATCAGATGAAAGCTTTTGGTCGAGTAGACTGGGGCTTCCTGTACAACACGTTGGAACAATTTGGCTTTGGCAGCAACTTTATATCCTGGATTCGACTTTGTTACACCAACATTTACAGTTGTATCACCAACAATGGTTATTCCTCCCCATTTTTTGCGCTGTCTCGCGGCACTCGCCAAGGCTGTCCCCTGAGCCCCTTATTATACGTTATTACGGCGGAGATCTTCGCGAACGCTGTGAGATTAGAGCCCCGTATTCGAGGCATTTCACTTCCAGATAATACGGAAAAAAAGCTATCCGCATATGCCGATGACAACACTGCTTCGCTTTTAGACACCGAATCGGTCGAATGCCTTTTTTCGTTGATACGCGTCTATGAGGCTGCGTCGGGGGCGAAGGTCAATGTAGACAAAACTGAAGGACTCGGGTTAGGCTGTTACCGGGACAGAACCGATCAACCCATGGACAATAAATGGTCAAACAGTTCTGTTAAAATTCTTGGATTTCATTTTGGAAAAATTGGCGCCCTCGTATAGATAAGTTTAAAAATATATTAAACATGTGGAAGCACAGAGACCTGACGTTTCAAGGTCGTATCGTCATTTTGAATTCTCTTGCTAGTGCCGGCCTGTGGTACTTTTCAAACATTTTACCCATGCCAGACTGGGCTTCCAGAGAGGCTGACCAGAATATGATCGACTTTCTCTGGAAGTCCGGAGGACACCAAGTCGCCAAGAATGTAGTCCACCAAGCTCTGTCTGACGGGGGGCTGAATCTAGTTGATACTAAGACTAAGATCAAAGCGCAGAGGGTCATTTAGGTAAAGAAACTGCTGAACTTAAAAGCACGGAAAGAATCTTGGGCGATAATGGCCAGTCATTTAATAGGAAGTTACCGAGAGACCCACTTCGGAACTGATATATTGACATCAAGATTTTTTCTACATCGGCTCAATATATCGCATATGCCACCTATTTACCAACAATACCTGTCGGCGTGGGCGGAATGTAGATTCAACATTTTGCCCGATATCAACACCAGATTAGCAGTCCTCGACCAATCTTTGTTTCTAAATCCAGCCATTTTTACCGGCACGAAAGGAGGGGTCCTTTTCCATAAGGACTTTATAGACTGCGGTATCTACCATATTTCTAACATATGGAGAGACACCGATTTTACATCTTTTGAATCGCTCTCACTGGACCATGGTTTACTTGCAAACACCCAAAACCGCCGTGCATATGAGCAGATAAAGAGGTCAATCCCACGTGATTTTATACTAACCATTAAACAGAATGTCCCAGGTGCAGCAAATAAGCCCACTATTCAATTAATTATCAATGACACACCAGTCCCTCGCGAAGCCCTAACGGCAAAGCAGGTTTACGAAAAACTACGTAACCCGCAATCTTCACAACCAGTCGCTCTACGACGCTGGCATAACCTCTTTCCTTTTAATTTCGAAACCAAGCGGATCCTTTCCCATATTTTTGCTAAGTCGCTAGACCGCAAACTGTCGGACTTTTAATGGCAATTTTCCCATCATACGCTACTGACAGAAAAGCAGTTACACATTATGAAAATTAAAGAGACTGAAACATGTTCCCTCTGTCCAGATAAGATCGGAGACCTTACGCATACATATACCGAATGTATAGTTATGGATGGTGTTATGAACTCTTTCTACAAGTTCTTTCGCAAATTAACTGGCTTCTATAATCCCCGCAGCACTTTCCGCTTTTCTTTGGTTTTAATAGACTCAGAACTGATGCCCCAATCCAAGTCGCAAACTTTGTGTTATACTCCTTAAAGTACTCTGTCTGGCTGAGCAGACAAGGAATTTTAGAGGGTAAATGGGTCCCCATTCACGTTATGGTATCAACCACAGTGCACAAGCGCGTAAAAGAAGAATTTCACGTAGCACAAAATAACATTAAGAAGAGAGAGGGATTTAGAATACGCTGGTGCTGGGAGAATTTAATATGCAAAGTAGATGATAACTTTAGAACCATCCAGCTGTTCCCGCTGGGAGATCCATAACAAGCTACGGCCTCTTTTTCAGGGATCTTACCAGAACCGCTGACTTGTATTACTATTATAATTGGACCGCTCTAAACGCATCATTAGGTGATTTTCGTCAAAAAGTGCTGCGCACTATCCATGCTCCAGACGCTGTGACCACAGTTGCATGTGTGTGGCCAGTAGTCTATACCCTCCCGCACTCCCTTTATCTAGATAGGCCTTTATAACAGGCAGATAAGGTTATTTTTCCCTTCCCCCTTATGGCGATTATTCACCAGTAAACCTCGCTTTTGGCCACAAGGCACAACAGCCCTCGTGCATAAGACACGCATCTAATTCTCCCCCGACAATTACGCGGGCCCATATTTGGCAGTGAATGTAAGTTTTTCCTGCCCATCAACATTTTTTGATATAGATAAGAAGCGCGCTCTTATAAAGATGATGTATCTTTATTATTTATTGCATGGTCATATAAAAGCGGCTTAACCGCAAGCCATGTGCCCGCACATTCATGACGCTGTAAGCCACAAGGCAAGCGGGCTAGTGATTGTATGCATGTATGGTCTTATCTTTTCAGTTGATGCCCTTGGCCCACTTAAATACGTAATTAAATAAAAGTAACTAGACCTTTTGTTAAGACGTTTTATTGTATCTTTTTTTCTTGATCAACTTGGTCCCGCCGGGGGCAGCGCATGTAAAGGGCGGATGCCTCAATCCCTGCCCTATAATTTAACTACAACAGCCTTTGCAGCATAACTGCGACAAATGTTAACGAATCGCGCTTTATATTACAGGTCACGTTTACATCCAGCTTTGTTATTAAGTGTCGATTTACGAAATTTCTTTGAAAAAAAGTAATTAGTTTTAGGAATATTGTTATCGGATTTTCCTGTACATTTTTTTATTCGTTTACCTGGCCCCTGCGAGGGTAGTGCGATGTACACATTTTTTAATATCGTAGAATAAAGCCTTTTATCAAAGAAAAAAAAAGACACCGGATTGAGACGACCCTCTACGAGAAGACTGCGGCAAAGACACCACTGAGCGACCGAGGCGGACCGGAAAGTGAGGAGTCTCTATAGAAGCGGTCCGGTCTGCTGAGGTCTGTCATTTTTTTAGCTGTCCCTCTGTTCATCCTTGGGATGGATGGGGGAGGGGCTATGGCCAGCTCGGGTCCGCAGGCGGTGATTATTAGCTCACCGAGAGAAATACAGAAAAGAACTGTAAGCTTCCTTCTCCAATACGAAGGAAGACCGTACTTAGACAACATTTTAATGAAGTATTGAACATAGTATCACTGCGGGAAATCGAAACATTCGACAACATTAAGAAGAATGACATTGGCAAACCAAAAATCTATCACGATCTACTTGTTGAAGTCGGCAAGATCATTGTAAATCAATTCGTCTCAAGAATTATACCAGTTCGCAGATTTAAATTGGATCAAACTATGTGCGGGTGACTGTTCCGGGTTCCTCTGGATACCGACTCACTCGAGGTTGTTATGCGAGACTACGGGGAAGTGGGGTATGTGGCCAGGAGTCAAAACCGACGAACATTTTTTCATACAGGAGAAGATATCTCCAAGAGGTTGGCGGTGCCATGTGGCAAGGAACGTGTTCCCATCATACTATTTTTGTCCGGGTGTTCCCGGCCAACCCGACCCGGAGGTGCACAGACAGCCTGACCCGGCAGTCCCCTCCAGAACACACACACGTCTCAACCAATCAACACCTCCTATCCAACCAGGGCAGCGGCCGAGACAGTGGTGTCAACCGAGCCAGCTCCAGTGGCAAGCGACGCCACCACGCCAAGACGGCCATGGCGTACGAGGAGGCCACCCTGGCTCAACTGGCGAAAGGTCACATCAACGCCGATCACTTGTTTGTTAGCATCCCCACCCCTTAGAAAAAACCCTTCTGTGTAAACAATTACGTACCACTGCGTTAATTTTAGAATACGAATTCGAATTGACGGAATATTTTCACGGAACATTTTTAATTGCCAAGGGGTCCAGGTTTCGGGAAATTTAACAAATCCTTTTTGAATCAAGATACTGATCCAATAAATGGCATTATAGACAATCATAATGAGCAGCAATCCATGCGGAGCCAAATAGTGCCCTGGAAATTAGACATTGCTTTGCTCCAAGAAACACTGCAGGAGAATCAGTAAAGGGACTACAGGGTTTAAGAGGGAGGTATTTCTTTAGTAACGCGCAAAAAGGCCGCCGTACTGGGGTGTGTATTTGGATTTCAGATAAACTAGAAAATGTGTCCATCATTTCTGAACGCAAGACATAAATGGGAGAATAATCAGCCTTAAGATATCCGTTGGGGAGCTGATTATAAACATTTTTAATGTTTACAGCCCCACTGATCCAACCGATCAAATTACATTGATCAATAGCATCCAGAAGTGTATTAACTAATAGCGATGAGTACTGCGAATTCATACTACCAGGGGACGTTATTGTTATTGAAAATATGGACCTGGACAAATTGGGAGATCGCACGAGGGGGAATACACAAATGAGAACCATAACAAATAGTCTGGGAGAGATGTAAAAGAAAACGAAAAATGCTTGATTTCAAGGTTCGCCTGTTCGAGTCCCCGTCCACCCAGCTCCGTGGGGAAGCCCTCGCCCAACGTGTAGAGGCGGCTTTCCCCAGACAGGTGTGGGGACTCGTCGCCATGGGGCGCGGCGAGTACGCCATTGTTTTTGACAGGCTGAGCGTAGCGGAACTGGTCGTGGCGGAAGGGGCCACGATCGCCGGCCGCTATGTCAACCTACGTCTGGCTGTCAGCCCATATCTCCGGGTCACCGTCCGGCAATGGCCCATCACAACGGAAACGACCTATTTGGAGGAGGCTATGCGGGAATTCGGCGAGGTGGGACGTGCGTACATGAAGTACAGGTGCACCGACATCCACACCGGCGAACGGGAGATCTCAAGGTGGAGGGCACCATCCCCGAGCGACTGGCGGTGCCGACGGGGCCGGGCCATGCGCCCATCTGTCGCACCGCGTGCAAGAACAGCGGTGCTGGCAGTGCGGTGAGACGGCCCACACGTGGAAAGATCGCATGGATAACGAGCCGGCCCCAACAACATCGTGGGCGGCTTCAACCCCGACAGCAGCGCAGAGGCTCTTCGAGGCGGCTGTCATCGCACCCATCGTGGTTTATCGCACCGCGGGCAGGAGCAGCGGTGCTGGCAGTGCGGTGGAACGGCCCACAAGAAGGTGGATTGCCCGGGGAACGAGCCAATGCCGACTTACAGCTTTACAAACAGAGGACGAAGCAAGACGCCAACGACGCCCATGTGGTAAGCACCCATGATACTGAATTTAATAGTCTCTTTAGAATTTTAAATGTTGATGGCTGTAATTATTTTCGGCTAGTATTTCGTAAGCCCCTAAAATAATCATAGCAACGATTATGGCGAACAGACCCAACAAATTAAAATTCGGGCACACATCAGTAAAACCCTGAAAGTATAACCATTTTATGAAAAAAACGTACGATGCAAGCTGCTATAATATGGAAATGAACAGGCGTTTAATGAAGAGGAAACAGCTTCTTCATTGGAAGGTTGTGTGGTATCGAGGATTGGAGAAACCGTTTCCTAGAAAGTGCAATTATTGTACCCGGTCAGGTTATCAAGACCGAATAGACATGTATCTAGCTACGCTCATACAAGTATAATTAATGTCGTACCCCGCTTTTCGTATTTAGACTGACGTCCATTTTTCGTTTTTTTTCAACCCATTTGTAAATTGACGTCATGCGTAAATTTGTCCTTCATTTAGAGGGCATATACCGGAGACACGGGACCAAGTATCGGCCCGGACACCAGTCCGAGGTTTGATGAGACTCGTGGTGCAGGCCGGTTTGGACGCAGCAGTCGACAGGACCTGCCAGTACACCTTCACCATGGCAAGCAGCACGGCCAAACTCCGGGCCTTGGATCGCATGATCCGACGCCGCTTCCCGAAGCAGGACAGCTCGAAATATTTCAGTAACAAAATAAATACGTCATGCAAATTACCAGGTTTTATTCTTTGTAGTCATATCGTCAGATAGTGAGGTCTTAAATGTCCCAACCCAGGCTTTTAACAGCTACTTACGTTAGGTTAGCTGTTTATTTTTTATTACTTTCAGAATACGGACGTCATGGTCCATTTCCCAAAGCCCTATAGTTACGACTTAAGTAATCGCAATCACAGTTATCATCTCAAAATGGCAGCATGAAATGCAAGGCAGGAATTCCCTCCGCATAATGTCGCCAGGGTCTCAACGGTCGTCGGGGATAACGACAACTCACTGGCTTGCGAACTTACGAACGCCACCACATCACTGGGGCGGCAGTGTATCTGCGATTGAAGACGCAGCGTGGAGATGTATACCACTGGGCTGATGGAAAGAGTGGGAGGAACCGTCTCTGGAGACGGGTTCGTATAATTCTTAAATGTCGCTACTTCGATATGAATACGGTGACGCACAGAGAAGAAATACGTTCCATTTCGTGTCGTTCCTGATATGCATTTTACTTATTTTTCATGATACTGTGACGCCTCCCATTTTGGTACCCGGGGAAATCAGGTATTTTTGTAAAATTATCCCTTTGTGTACGCTGTCAACCCGAACTAAACTGTTTACGTACCTTGTATGAGGCCACATTGTCACTTTCTGTTGTCTTTATAACTTGTCTATTCTTATTTGGGATGGTAGAAACCAATTTGTCACGTTTTTGGTAATGTTTACCTCTCGGGGCGGCCATGATTGTTGTTTCTCGCGCGCAGCCTCGTTTTAGTCATTATGATAATTACCAAAGTTTTATAACCTCGCTGCCAACAAAAGCCGCGTTTGTGTATAAGGCACTAGTTTCTGGTCCTGTTGAGGTTTCTCTGATATTCTTTAAAGTTTTAATATAAGCCAGCAACCTGCATTGCATACTTAAACTCTTGGGTTGAGGAGTAACGCGAAAAGGGAGATATAGATTATTTCTGTGTGCGTCTTCCGGTGTGGCGGGTATAAAGGGAGACACCGGTTGTGATTTTGGACACACTCACAGATTCGGGGAGACAGAGACGAAAGAAGCGGGGCAGACCCTGTCGGTTAGTGTCCCCATTTACCCCCCCCCCCTTTTTATTATTAACCATGATAACCACGATGACCCAATGTCCCGAGGACCGAATGACGATGTAGATGATGACAGCCTCTCAGCCCTCTGACTGTTGATGTTTCCTAAATAGAATCTCTCCCACTAACCCCTGCATTTTTCCACTGGTCTATCTTATTTCTTATGGTTCTAAATTCTTAATTCTTATCTAAGCTTAGGGGATTTTCCTTTTAATTAGTCTATGCCAGACTAGGGGGTCTGGTTACATGCAGAGTATTTTATTTTTATATTGTCCCTCGTACCTGCCTTGACAAGAATGTTTTAATAAATGCCGCCAATGGTGGGAGACTGACACTGGTTGTGAATAGTTTTTTTTGTTTCTTTCCCTTATAAAAGATTTTATTTTATTTTCGGCCATCCTGACAGGTTACGGTCGTAAAAATACACTCAGTGGCAACACAGGATGCGCAACCTTGCGACCCAGTGACGGTGATGACGTCCCGGAGGCCAAAGTCATCCCCACACACTCAGTCGCACCAGAGACCACCCAGGAAAACGAAGACTCGGACGCCATGCAGTGAGTCGGAGGGCGAGGTAATTGGCTTGGGTGCCCTGGGACCCTGGCTTGGGTACCCTGGGACCCGGGGACCCTGGCCCTGACCCTGACCCTATGGGACAAGGGATAAGGGTGACCGCCATAGAGTTGCAAGAAGTACCCTTGCAAAAACAAAATCGGAACACAACTGGTAAATTGGAATGGAACATGTGTACATAAGGAAAGGCAAAGTAAGAGTCGTGACGTTGGCACTATTTTTTCACAATGAACTTCAAAACCTGTCAATCCTTGCCCGGTCCAATTTATTTTTTGAGTTCCATCTCACAACCCCACACCCTTACATATAGTAGGCTAAATGAAACGTTCATATTTAAGGCAAATGTAAGCAGGTTTCTATTACGAAATGCTTTTGGCTGCCGTGCCAGTATTCATAAAACCCTGAAAATAATCTTAGCAACGAGTATGGCGAAAAGATCCAACAAATTAAAATGTCAGTACACGTCAGTGAAACCCTGAAAATATAACCATTTTATGACGATAAACTAAGTATGATGCAAGCCGCTATGATATGGAAATCGATTGATTTACTTATCTATTGAACACTAAATTGTATTTCAGTCGTTAATATAGTCACATTACAGCCAAAGTTGTATATTTATTTCATCCTTCCACAGAGTTTTTGATTGAATTGCCTTTGAAGTTACCCTTAGCTCAATGTTGTACACCGATTTTTGCAGGTATAAAACCAAAGACTCCATAATTAAAAGCATTCCTGCGGCAGCCACTCGGCGGAACACGTCGCAGAAAGCAACGGACACGAAGCACGCTGGAAAACTTGGATCCACGACGCTGTGGAAAAGAAAGAATAATCTATTTTGAAAGGTAATGAAATCACAAAACATGTGTAATGCCCTCACCTCGTAGTAACCCATGGAGCACGGCCACCTCCTCTGCAACTGAGTCCAACATCTGATGCAGCCCCATATTTTCCGGACCCTTCGACAGACGCGTTCGAACATTTCTGCTATCCCCTCGCAGGGCCTCCAACTCTGCCGCAAGAGCCAGCAAGAGAGGATTGTCATATCGGCCTTTGTCTGGAAAGGGGCTTTCCCTCCAAATTTGCATGACTGGGCCGACTTTCAACTTTCAATGCGCCGAGACTTCGTCCCAGCACTGAGTCATCCTCGCGGTGGCATGGGCCTTGAGATCAATGAGGTCTCCGCGAACGAGGCGGCCATCCATGATCGTGTGAGCAGCTTTGTCTGCTGTCCGACTCAAATAGCCTGATGGCCGGGCACATGCACTGGCGCCATTCTCTGATTTCCGACGTCAATGAGGGACGCGACGAATCATGGGCAGGGTTTTTCGCAAATATACCCTTAATCTGTCCAAAAACAAAAGGCCAAAATGTACTAATATGGTAATATATCAATTGTAACACTGAGAACGTTGTTAACACCTAACACATCGGTGTATCTATGCACGAAGACCGAGCGCGGGGACATCTTTCATTGGTCCGATCGAAGGGAATGGAAGGAGCTGACCCTTGCAGGAGCAACTGACCACACCAATATACTTGTATCAGACACAGCGGGACCCCGCAAGGCGGTCACGACAGACATCCCCGTCCCACCAGCGATGTCGTACAGCTTTGTCGGTTGGGTGATTCAAATACACACTGGCACCATTCTCGGATTTCCGACGCCAATGAGGGAGGGGACGATTCTTGGCCAGGTTTTTTTTGCAAATAGACCCTTAATCTGGCAAAATGGAAAAATGTATAATATTATAATAGTGTACTATTTAAATTGTAACAGTTGAAATAATGTCATTATTTATTCTATACCGATATAGGCTTTGGAGCTGCACAAAACGACCAATACCTCGGTCTACTTGTGTATAAACACAGAGAGAGGCGACATTTTTCATTGGTCCGACGGTACAGAGTGGAAGGAGCTGGCCCCTGCAGGAGCGATGGAAAACAACAATCCAGTCAGCCCAGCTACATCAGTAATCCAAGCCACACCAGTCATCCCAGCCACAGCAGTCATCCCAGCCACAGCAGTCATCCCAGCCACACCAGTCATCCCAGCCACACCAGTCATCCTAGCCACACCAGTCATCCCAGCCACAGCAGTCATCCCAGCCACAGCAGTCATCCCAGCCACAGCAGTCATCCCAGCCACACCAGTCATCCCACCCAGACGAGAACAGCCATCAGCTGATCCACAACCCGTTCCGGAGGCGGAAGAGGATAGTGACGATGTAAGTGTTTGTGGGTTAACATATATAGTGGAGTAGGCTATTCATTACGCGACGTCGTCTTCAATACGGAATACGGCATTTGATGGAAGTTGTATGACCTACAACCTTGCTGTTTCAGTCAACGGAGCAAAGGTGTGGCGAATGTGGCAACCTGTACGGTTCCCGAAAGGATCGGGCCCAGGGACCGTGGGTTGGATGTGAAGGAAACACCACTTGCGTGTACTGGACACACGTGAAGTGTACAGGTTACACGGTGGTTGCCAAGGAACTGAAGCGCTGGGAATTTACGTTCCGCTGTCCTGACCACAGGTAACTGTTAAGTATAATAATAACGTAGAAATGCCGAGGAGTATGCAATTATTTGTGTTTGCAAATTATATATTTCATTAGAAAACCAGAAAAAGATATAAAACAATGCACGTAGTCATAGCGACCTGTATTATTTCCAGAATGACTAGACCTGCTGCTGCCAAACAAGGACGTAAAAGCTGAAGCTTCACTTATATAAAGAGAATGACTGAAATGCATTTGTGGCTTCCTTTACCTTTTCCATTTCGTCGAGTGTCGCTTGATCAATAGCATCCAGGAGTATGTATTAACCAATAACGATGAGTCCTGCGAAATCATACTACCAGGGGACTTTAATTTTATTGAAAATATGGACCTGGACAAATTGGGAGATCGCATGAGCGGGAATACACAAATGAGAACCAATAGTCTGGGAGGGATGTAAAAGAAAACGAGGTCAAGAGACTGAATGATATAAAGCAAGCATATGATAATTTGTTAAATGTAATAGACGATGAAGTGTCTGATTCCATGTTGCTTAACCGCAAGCAATGCAGTTGATAATCAACTGACTACAAGAGTACCAAGTGGAATGCGAGGACCTGGGTACGAGTATTGAAAAATACCCAGATTGGAAATTGTTTGTAAAATATTCATGAGGTACTGCACCATAGTAGACTTCCTTTCCCACGTACTGCGAATATAAGGAAAGTAGGTCTTGGTGACCGCGGGGGAGGGTATCTATGTGCCATATTGGCAATATCAGGAAAGCCTGTGGCTAACTTATTTAATTGCCACAAGAAGAAACAAGAAACAGAGGGAGATGATTCAATAGAGGAGCAGATAGAACTGTCAGGAGATGCAGTCTCAGAAACCGAGGCAAGCTCTACAACCTCACAAGCGCCCTCCACATCCCTGAGTGAACCTCGGGAGAGACCCGTTTCAGATTGACGGTAGTCACTATCGGTTGTTTTGACAGGTAAGCCATTTGCTTTACTTCTGATGCTAATTCGGATAATATGCCAGTAATCAACTTAGAAAGCAGCTTGTAGTTATGTTAAGATCGAAGATGCCTGCACTGCGTATATACCAAATTGCATACCTGTAGTACGTAAATTACGTTGATACTTGTAATGTTGTATATGTTATTATTGTATCTTTTATCCTTCACGAATAAATGGCATTTGCCACCGATCGTTCATAGACACTGGGTTCTTACAGATACCAGATTACTGCGACATAATATCAAGTAACCCACACTGCTACATTATTATATGAAAATGGCGCACGCTTGATTTCAAGGCTCGCCTGTTCTAAGTCCCCGCCCAGCCAGCTCCGTGGGGAAGCCCTCGCCCAACAGGTGGAGGCGGCTTTCCCCAAACAGGCGTGAAGACTCGTCGCCATGGGGCGCCGATAGTACGCCATTATCTTTAACAAGATGGGCGTGGCGGAACTGGTCGCGGCGGCTGGGGCTACGATCGCCGGCCGCCATGTCAACCTACGTCTGGCTGTCAGCCCATATCTCCGGGTCACCGTCCGCCAATGGCCCATCACAACGGAAACGACCTATTTGGAGGAAGCGATGCGCGCCTTTGGAGAAGTAGGCCGGGTGTATAGAA
This sequence comes from Arenicola marina, assembly GCA_964019135.1. NCBI lineage: Eukaryota > Metazoa > Annelida > Polychaeta > Arenicolidae > Arenicola > Arenicola marina. The sequence continues at coordinate 1,049,901 of OZ025259.1, forward strand.
AGAAATACAGACTGACGGATTTCTACACAGGAGAGAGGGATCTCCATCAAGGTGGAGGGCGCCATCCCAGAGCGACTGGCGGTGCCGACGGGGCTGGGCCGCGCACCCATTGCGGTCTATCTGTCACACCGCGGGCAGTAGCAGCGGTGCTGGTAGTGCGGTGGGACGGCCCACATGGAAGTGGATTATCTATCCCGACGAACAGCTTTACAAACAGAGGATGAAGCAAGACGCCAACGACGCCCATGTGAAAAGCCCCATGATACTGAAGCCACGGTGGAGGGCCCACGCCTCCTGCTAAAACTCAGTGGGGGCCCACGATCCGTGGTTCGGTTGCGGAAGCGGCGGACCGCCTAATAGCCACTGCGATGGAGGCTACTCTGAACCCCACACCTGGCCTCACCCTCCCAGGCGCAGGCAACCTTATACCGAGGATACACGCATAGCGGCATATTTTAGGATATATATATATATATATATTATGCTTCAGATTTAATATTCCTTTTAGATTTTTAGATGTTTTTGGCTGTAGTTATTAGGCCAATATTTCGTGAACCCTGAAAATAATCATAGAAACGATTATGGCGAACGGATCCAGCAAATTAAATTTCGGGAACACGTCAGTAAAACTCTGAAAGTATAACAATGTTATGAAGATAAACGCAGTACGATGCAAGCCGTTATAATATGGAAATGAACATACGCTTTATGAAGAGAAAACAGTTTCTTTATTAGATGGTTGTGTGGAAGGATTGGAGAAATCCTTTCCTTGCAAGTGTCATTAGTATACACGGTCAGGTTATCAAGACTTAATTGACATGTATATGGCTACGCTCATACAAGTAAAATATTGTATCCCACTTTTAGTGTTTCAATTTGTCAACCCATTTGTAAATTAACGTCATGCGTAAATTTGTCCTTCATTTAGAGGGCATATACCGGAGACACGGGACCAAGTATCGGCCCGGACACCAGTCCGAGGTTTGATGAGACTCGTGGTGCAGGCCGGTTTGGACGCAACAGTCGACAGGACCTGCCAGTACACCTTCACCATGGCAAGCAGCATGGCCAAACTCCGGGACTTGGATCGCATGATCCGACGCCGCTTCCCGAAGCAGGGCAGCTCGAAATATTTCAGTAACAAAATAAATACGTCGTGCAAATTACCAGGTTTTATTCTTTGTAGTCATGTCGTCAAATAGTGAGGTCTTAAATGTCCCAACCCAGGCTTTTAACAGCTACTTACGTTAGGTTAGCTGCTTATTTTTTATTACTTTCAGAATACGGGCGTCATGGTCCATTTCCCAAAGCCATATAGTTACGACTTTTATTTTTATTTTAAGTAATCGCAATCACAGTTATCATCTCAATATGGCAGCATGAAATGCAAAGGCAGGAATTCCCTCTGCATAATGTCGCCAGGGTCCCAACGGTCGTCGGGGATAACGCCAACTCACTGGCTTGCGAACTTACGAACGCCACCACATCACTGGGGCGGCAGTGTATCTGCGATTGAAGACGCAGCGTGGAGATGTATACCACTGGGCTGATGGAAAGAGTGGGAGGAACCGTCTCTGGAGACGGGTTCGTATAATTCTTAAATGTCGCTACTTCGATATAAATACGGTGACGCACAGAGAAGAAATACGTTCCATTTCGTTCCATTTCGTGTCATTCCTGACCTGCATTTTACTTGTTTACCATTATACTCTCAGTGGCAACAGAGGATGCGCAAACTTGCGACCCAGTGGCGGTGATGACGCCCCGGAGGCCAAAGTCATCCCCACACAGACAGTCGCACCAGAGACCACCCACGAAAAGGAGGACTCGGACGCCAGTGAGTCGGAGGGCGAGGTAATTGGCTTGGGTGCCCTGGGACCCTGGCTTGGGTACCCTGGGACCCGGGGACCCTGGCCCTGACCCTGACCCTATGGGACAAGGGATAAGGGTGACCGCCATAGGGTTGCGAGAAGTACCCTTGCAAAAACAAAATCGGAACACAACTGGTAAATTGGAATGGAACATGTGTACATAAGGAAAGGCAAAGTAAGAGTCGTGACGTAGGCACTATCAACTGGCTAATGTTGTAGCATTATACTTTCTGCTTCCTTTCACAACTTCAAAACCTGTCAATCCCTGCCCGGTCCAATGATTTTTTGAGTTCCATCTCACGACCCCACAACCTTACATATAGTAGGCTAAATGAAACGTTCATATTTAAGGCAAATGTAAGCAGGTTTCTATTAGGAAATGCTTTTGACTGCCGTGATTCGGCCAGATTCATAAAACCCTGAAAATAATCTTAGCAACGAGTATGGCGAAAAGATCCAACAAAGTAAAATTTGAGTACACGTCAGTGAAACCCTGAAATATAATCATTTTATGACGATGAACTAAGTATGATGCAAGCCGTTATGATATGGAAATCGATTGATTTATTTATTGAACACTAAATTGTATTTCAGTCGTTAATATAGTCACATTACAGCCAATTGGTATATTTATTTCATCCTTCCACATAGTTTTTGATTGAATTGCCTTTGAAGTTACCCTTAGCTCAATGTTTTACACACATTTTTGCAGGTATAAAACCAAAGACTCCATAATTAAAAGCATTCCTGGGGCAACCACTCGGCGAAACACGTCGCAGAAAGCAACGGACATTGGATCCACGACGCTGTGGAAAAGAAAGAAAACTCTATTTCGAAAGGTAATGAAATCACAAAACATGTGTAATGCCCTCACCTCGTAGTCACCCATGGAGTACGGCCACCTCCTCTGCAACTGAGTCCAACATCTGATGCAGCCCCACTTTGTCCGGACCCTTCGACAGACGCGTTCGAACATTTCTGCAAGTGCCAGCAAGAGACGATTGTCACATCGGCCTTTGTCTGGAAAGGGGCTTTCCCTCCAAATTTGCATGACTGGGCCGACTTTCAACTTTCAATGCGCCGAGACTTCGTCCCAGCACTGAGTCATCCTCGCGGTGGCATTGGCCTTGAGATTAACGAGGTCTCCGTGTACGAGGCGCCCATCCATGGTCGTGTGAGCAGCTTTCTGGGTTGGGTCATTCAAATACCCAGAAGTCCGGATACACTGGCGCCATTCTCGGATTTCCGACGCCAATGATGGAGGGGACGATTCATGGCCAGGGTTGTTGGCAAATAGACCCTTAATCTGTGGAAATGGAAAAAACTATAATATTATAACATGGTACTATTTAACTTGTAACAGTTAAAATAATGTAATTATTTATTCTATACCAATATAGGCTTTGGAACTGCACAAAACGACAAATACCTCTGTCTACTTGTGCATCAAGACGGAGAAAGGCGACATTTTCCATTGGTCTGACGGCACAGAGTGGAAGGAGCTTGCCCCTGTAGCAGCGATGGGAAACCCCAATCAAGTCAACCCAGCTACACCAGTCCTCCCAGCCACACCAGTCCTCCCACCCACACCAGTCCTCCCACCCACACCAGTCCTCCCACCCACACCAGTCCTCCCAGCCACACCAGTCATCCCACCCACACCAGTCATCCCACCCACACCAGTCATCCCACCCACACCAGTCCTCCCACCCACACCACTCCTCCCAGCCACACCAGTCTTCCCACCCACACCAGTCCTCCCACCCACACCAGTCCTCCCAGCCACACCAGTCTTCCCAACCACACCAGTCATCCCAGCCACACCAGTCATCCCAGCCACACCAGTCTTCCCAACCACACCAGTCCTCCCACCCACACCAGTCCTCCCACCCACACCAGTCATCCCAGCCACACCAGTCATCCCACCCACACCAGTCATCCCACCCACACCAGTCATCCCAGCCACACCAGTCCTCCCACCCACACCAGTCATCCCAGCCACACCAGTCCTCCCACCCACACGACAAGAGCCGGAGGCGGAAGAGGGTAGTGACGACGTAAGTGTTTCTGGGTTTACATATATAGTGGAGTAGGCTATTAATTACGCCACGTCGTCTTCTATTTAGAATACAGCATTTGATGAAGGCGTATTTACCTACAACCTTCATGTTACAGTCAACGGAGCAAAGGTGTGGCGAATGTGGCATCGGCTACGGTTCCCGAAAGGATCGGGCCCAGGGACCGTGGGTTGGATGCGAAGCCAACACCACTTGCGTGTACTGGGCACACGTCAAGTGTACTGGTTACACGGTGGCTCCCAAGGAACTCAAGCGCTGGGAATTTACGTTCCGCTGTCCTGACCACAGGTAAATGTTAATTATAATAATGACGTAGAAATGCCAAGGAGTATTCAATTATTTGTGTTTGGAAACTATATATTTCATTAGAAAACCATAAAAATATATAAAACAAAGCACGCAGTCATAGCGACCTGTATTTTTTCCAGAATGACTAGACCTGCTGACTCAAAAGAATGACGTAAAAGATGAAGGTTCCCTGAAATAAAGAGAATGACTGAAATGAATTTGGGGCTTCCTTTACCTTCTCCATTTCGTCGAATGTCCGGCACGCTTGCTTCCATTGCGTGGCGGTTGGTAGCCCTTGTGGTAACCATCGCATAACCCGTTTATTGCGGTTCTCCAACTTGAAATCTCCACTTTCGCCATGTGCTGCCACTCCGTCATTGAAGGATTCATTATTGTTTAGTAGTGCCAGGACTGGTGGGGGGGGCGTGCACCCTCATCAAGCGATCCTTGATGTCTAGTTCTACGTACTTGGGTTGCGTGGTCACATAAAACAGGGGTGCAAGAATTGTGCGTGCAATGGAGATAACGGAGCTATTGTTGTTGCGAACGCCCTTCCGGAAAAGAAACAAAGCCAAAACGAAATGAAGCACAAAATCGAACAGAAACAAATAATTTGGGCTTTGTACCGTGGACTTCCATGACTTGAAGCCATCGAGCGACACAGTATTTCCTGACGTCCGGGCGGAAACAATGTATGTACACAGCATTTCCTCGGCACAACCATGCAGAAGTATTTCCAGTATTTGGAAGGACTAATGGTGATCCTTACACCCAAAACAGTATTGTAGTGCCTTTTCGGATTTGAATCCCACTAGCTGCGCCAGTGGCTTCAACACAATTTCCCATCCCATCTTGAACAACGATCTGGAGCTGTTCATTTCAAGGTGACCATATCCTGGAACCAGGAGCAAATTTGCGAACTTCAGAGAAAACGATTGGGGAAGACGGGGGCAATATGGATGTTGAGACCTAAGGCGGGCCTCGAAGTCATTGGAGTGTCCTTTAAATTCCATTGAGCACAACGGACATTTCACACAAAAACCTTGCAGATTGGTACCTAGGATGTATGGAAACCCATCACTCCCCAATATTGTCCAAGAGCGACCAGAAACCAGGCACACATAACTGAGATGTTCCAAAACCTCCTGAACCAGGTCATAACGGTTTGGATTAACGATGACGGGTTCGCCCAATTTGATAACGGGTGGGTCAGAGGGGTTTCGGTTTTCGCAAGGCAAGTAGTCTTTTGGACAAGTCTTTGCCTTCTTAAAGATGGGGGAACCCTCTTCATCAAAGGTGACAGGGTGTGTCTTGTGTGCCCCTAAAGTGTGGGTTGCTGCATTATCAAGCTCCGCCAGTTTGCTTGCCAAGAAATTATCCTGGAATGTCTCAAAGTGCGACAGGTTTCGCTTGTCATTTTCTTTGAGACGCAAAATCGCCTTTTTGTAAAGAAAAGGGATACCACAATTTTGGGGAAAGGGACGAATCTTCTTGTAGTGCAGATTTTACATTAGTCCCAATATGAATGACGGTGGTAACTGTACTGGATGAAACTTTACAGTTGAGTTTGACACGCCAATTGCGGGCGACGATTTGCGAGTTATCAAAAAACGTGAAACAATCATCAGCAATGGCACAGGAGAGAGGCCGCGTAGATTGTTTTTCAAGCCATTGCTTGAGTAGATAATATGAAGGTGAAGGGGCTTCTTTACTAAGCAAATTGATTGTGGTTTTACTGCCGGTCAGGAAATATACCACAATGGCCAAAAAAAACTAAAAGGGGAAACTGCTGAAGTGTTCTTGGTATACAAGATAAACTCCACCGCACGTGCCAGTGAAAAAATACATTTGCATTCTTCTTCTAGAGTCAGACCTGTGCAGGCCAGAAGACAATTCACCAGAATACGATTCTGTTTTGACAACCACATGGACGGAGAGACAGTTGCTAAAATGGACGACTTCAAGTCCTCAACATGGAAATATGGTTCCGGGTCCCGAAGAACGGAAGAAACGTGGCTCCCCAGAGCATTAGCTATTTTAAGCAATTGATCGTCAGTTATAGCGCCATCTAAAATTAAAGAACAAATGTTCGAAACTTGGGCATCATATTGGTGTGTTGTGCTGGGGCCTGGTAGTGTGGAATTGTATATCTCTCGTAATGAGGAGAGACATGTGACACAAATATATTGGGAGTCGTTGGTGAACCAAGATTGAGACTTAATATAGTGCAAGAAATTGGACGCTACTTTCTTCGATCGTGTTACATGATACAGGGATGCATTGTTAGCGGGGCAGAATGAGTACTGAGTACGAGGTAAACAGTATAGATTTGTCTGCAATTACCAAAAAGTTAATGATTAGTTGGAACGTTAAGAAGTATGGGAAATACCAAACGGGGTGGGATGGTAGGACTAGACGGCTTCACTGTAAAAGACATACAGAAAATGTGACATTAATTGTGAAAAAACATACTTTCCAAAAGGTAATAAACGGTCACACTTTAATAGTAGCAATTAAGTGAGTATACTACGGCCTTTCGCGTTCTTAGAGTTACTTTACAGTACAAAATGATACAATTTGGGGATATATTATTACTGATCATTTCCATAAGATTTATCGTATGAATCGACCACCGACAAAGGGTCTCATAAGGAAGTATTAAATAATTATTGTTATTAAGAATGTAATTTAGATGCAATAGCGTTGTTGACAAACTATGTTATACCATAAATCGTTAATCCATCACGTGCTTCATTGAGTTCAAAGTATTTTTGGTCTTTATATTCAATTGTAAAGTGTTGAACCTGAAGCTTTAATAATTATAAATAATAATTCGATCTCTAACGAAACGGCGCTCCATACCAAAAAGTTATACTTTGGCCCCAAAACGCTCAATATTTCCCACAAGGCAACAATTCAATGTCAAGGTCGTCACCGGTGAGGCAAGGGAGTTGTCCTGACACAATCGGCATTGTTACGTCAAATATCTCATTAAAACGCACACTGCAGGACATGCAAGTGACGTGTAAGTAGGAAAAGTTACATGTACATCATTTTTCCCCAAAAACATAACGCTTTCACACGAATACCGTTAAAATATGGCCAATGTGATATAAACAACGAACTCACCTGGCGGATTGACTAGTCTTCTATCTCGAATGGAACGGCCGACTGTGACCGCCTACGGTGGACGCCGGCTTTTTATAGCCCTGGCCCATCCTATATCCTGAAAGGATGGGTAGACTATCTGCCTGTTGGCTGGTAGACCTCCCATTTGGTAGGGTATCTTGTCAAGCAGGAATTTCCTCAAATGAAAGTGTTCCGGGTACACCGTGGATCCCAAGGAACCGAAGCATTGGCAATTCACGTTCCGCTGTCCAGAACTAAGGTAAATGTAAAATATTTAAATGGTGTTCAAACGCAATACAATATGAATTTCTTCGTTTTGAGTAATTATATATATTATAATTATATCTAATCTCATTGTAATTATATTATATCTCATTGTCAAGTACTCGCAAAAAGCTACGCATGTGAGCGTGTGGAGCACGAAGTAAAATTGTCTCTCGAATACACAGTGTTTTCACACTGAAGGAAACCTGAGAGCACCCATATTTTTTTGGCATACAATATAACTGCTGACAAGGATCATGTCGGACATCTGGCAAAAAGTGGAGAGCAAGAGGAAGAACAGAGGCAGTTCAGGAAGTATTTCAAGCCAAAGCGAAAGCCCTGCAGCAAAGCGGCCATTCACTGGTCACGGCCGACCACACAGCACAGTGGCCACCCCGTTCAGGTTTGACTCGCTCCAGGAGGATAGGGTGGAAGGGGGCAGTCTGAACGTGGATGAACTGGACCAGAAAGAACTGCTCACAACACTGGTGACGATGGTCAAAGAGCTGCGTATCGATATACAGGATGTACGCCAAGCTCAGCGAGAAATACAGAGCCAAATGATACACATTGAGCAGCACCTAGCATCAGTGGACGACCGCCTGGACCAGTGTACGACAGCCGTCGACCTGCTCTACACTGGACAAGAAGAACTCACAACTGAGCAGAAATCAATGACAAACAAGCTGGGCAAGTTACAGAAAGAAACTGAGAGGAAGCTGCAAGATCTTGAAGACCAATCAAGACGGAATAATCTAGTGATTTATGGCGTGTCTGAAGAGGACAACGAAACCTGGGAAAAAACGGAGGAAATTGTACGAAACTTGATGAAGACCTACCTAAGCATCAATGACGCCGACAATTCTGAAATGTGGAAAATTGAAAGAGCTCATCGTGTCGGCCGAAAGCAACAGCAGAGAGCACGTCCAGTTGTCGTGCGCTTTCTGCGATGGAAGCAGAAATCCGAAATCCTAGAAAAAGCGAGAACCCTTCCACGAGACTGTTGTACGGATAAGCGAAGACTTCAGTCAGCGAGTTCGGGACGCGCGAAAGGCCCTGTATCCCAAGATGAAAGAAGCACGGGAACAAGGTAAACGCGCAAGTATGCGCTATGATAAACTGTTTATTGACAATGACATGTACATAGTTGATATGAACAATAAGGTCATCCCTAAACCAAGAGAATAGGACCCTGGCCAACGGCCCACATTGCGATTAGAAACGTATCGACTAAGATTTGTATGTTGGAATGTGCACGGATTACAAGATTCAAGAGCTAACCCGTGTTTCGAGTCGTATTTGAAGAACTTTGAAATTATAACTTTACTTGAAACGTGGAGTAATGCCGGCACAGACTTTGAGGGATTTCTCCCGGAATATGAACGTTTTGTGATGCACGGCATTAAAAGATCAACATTTGGAAGAACACCTGGTGGAATATGTGTCTTTGTGAAACGAACAATCAGCCAACACGTAAACCATTTATGCTCAACGGACTATGCGAGATATTTGCGTCTTTTCAAGGTCATATTAAATACAACAAAAGACATTATCCTAGCGTGTGTATACATACCCAGCGAAGGATCCACTTTCTACGATGACCGCGAGGAAACAGATGGTGTTCTACAATTTAAACAGCATCTGGCGGATATGACCACTGATTACGACGATACCGATGTTTTTCTTGCTGGAGACTTTAATGCCCGTACGGGGAACAAACCGGACTATATAGAAGACGATGATATCACGCACATCCCAAACTCAGACTGGTATGTATCGGATTACTTCAATACCCCACGTAGGTCAAGAGACAGTAACAACCCGGTTAATACATTTGGTTATTCTCTGTTGGATCTGTGCAAGGAACACAGTGTACATATGTTGAATGGTAGAGGTGAAGCAGATCTAGAAGGCGAGTTCACGTTCTGTTCTTCTAGTGGACAAAGTCTGGTAGACTATATGTTGGCCCCAACTGGTCTTTTTGCCTCAGTTACTGACTTCCGCGTGGATTCGGAGGACAGTTCAGATCATTTTCCAATTACATGTACATTCCTCGGCGCAACACCGACCCCGTCGCGTCCTGGCCCAAGCGAAACAGAGCCTGCTATTACATATCCCTGGGACCCAGCCAAGGCCGACGACTTCAACAGGTTTCTGCGCGACGAGAGCAGCGCCGGGCTGCTTGAAAAGTACGCCACCGTCCTCAAAGACGGCAAAGTCTCGGAAGCCACTGATATCATCACAAACACTATACAGCGAGCTGCTGCCACAATGAAACGTCCACCGCCTCGTAAAAGACCGGAGGAAAGAACCAGACCGGACTGGTGGGATAGCGACTGCGATGCTGCTAAAAGGCAAAAACTCTCGTCTTTATCATGTTACAGAGACACTCGCTGCAACACAGACCTTGAGAGATACCAATGTGTTAAGCGGGACTTTAAAAACGTATGTGCTAGCAAGAAAGCATCGCGCGAGAGAAATCTTTGCAATAAACTATGTAGTGTGAGTAGTGACACAACTTTGCTATGGAAATTCGTTAAAACTTTCAAACGTAAGGAAAATGTATCTCGATGTATATCACCTGCGGTATGGTACGAACATTTTAGCGCATTACTCAATAACGCACCGGATTCCACATCTGAGTTTGACAATGAGGTTGCGCAAAAACTAGAATGCCACAGCACTGGCTGTCACGATTGCTCACAGAACAGCCCAAATATATTAAATGATGACATTACACCGGAGGAGATAGAGCAGGTTGTTAGCAGCCTTCCAAATGGAAAAGCGGCGGGGCCCGATGGTCTTGTCTATGAAATGATTAAATGTTCGTTAGATGTTCTACTGAATCATTTATGCAACCTCTTCAATACCATTATGACCACGGGTGAATTTCCAGACAGCTGGTGTAAGGCGTTAATCAGTCCGATCCTGAAGGCTGGAGCAAAAACTGATGTAAATAATTATCGAGGGATATCGCTCCTGTCTGTCTTAGGAAAATTATTTACCAAAATTCTTGCTAACAGATTATGTGAATGGTCAGAAATTAACAATAATGTTAACGAAAGTCAAGGTGCTTACCGCAAAGGAAGGTCAACGTGTGATAATATATTTACTCTATACGCTATAGCGCAGAAATACCTCAGTAAGAAAGGAGGACGCTTTTACTGCGCCTTCATAGACTTTAGTAAAACATTCGATTCGGTACCTCACGCAAAGCTGTTTTATACTCTCATTACACAAGGTGTTCATGGAAAGTGTCTTAACGTATTGAAATCGCTCTACTCTAAACTGAAGTCCTGTGTAAAGACACCAGAAGGCCTTACCAACTACTTCGACTTTCACATTGGAACAAAGCAAGGTTGTATGATCAGTCCCTTTCTTTTTATTCTGTACATCAAAGAACTAGAAGAAGTTTGTAAAGAACAAGGGTGTCAAGCAATATTTATAGATGAAGGGTTCCCGCAAGTGTTCATGCTCATGTACGCAGATGACATATCCTTAATTAACGATACTGTGGGAAGACTCCAGAAACAACTTGATGCGTTAAGTCACTTTTGTCAATTATATCAGTTAAAGGTAAACCTCTCTAAAACCAAAATCATAGTTTTCAGAAATGGTGGTATCTTACGTAAAAACGAAAAATGGTATTTTCATGGTCAACCGGTAGATACGGTCACATACTATAAGTATTTGGGTATTTTGTACTCTTCATCTCTGAAATGGACAGTGGCACTGAACACACTTGCAAAACAATCTGATAAAGCCCTTTTTTTCCTTAAGGCACTGAGGAAGCAATGTGGCGATGTGCCAGGGACGGTCAGTCTGGAACTGTTCGACAAAATGATTCTGCCAATTCTTCTATATGGTTCTGAAGTATGGGGGTATGAAAAAAGACCTCAAATAGAGAAATGCCAAATAAGGTTTCTGAAATATGTTTTGTGTTTGCCATCTAGAACCCCCGACATAGCTGTTTTGGGAGAATGCGGCAGGAAACCATTAAATGTATTATGTATGACAAGGTGTCTAAAATTCTGGTTAAAAATTTTGAACCAAGAGAATAGATTAACTAGAAGCTCGTATATAATGTTATATAATCTAGATTTAGCCGGCAAAGTCACGTGGGCGACGGGAATAAGAAAATTGCTGTTTAGATATGGTTTCGGTCATGTGTGGATCGCACAAAAAGTCGGAAATGTCGATATGTTTCTTTCTGCATTTAAGCAGCGTTTAATGGACATTTCTACCCAGGAGTGGAATACAACTCTAAATGAGACGTCAAAGCTGGACAGTTACTGCAGTTTCAAAATTTCGTTGGTATTTGAAAACTATCTATCTTGTGTCAAAATTCGTAATCACAGGATCGCGCTATCAAAGCTAAGATGTTCCTCGCATCAGCTAGCGGTCGAGCGCCAGAGGGGAATAGTAGACAGAAATCTTAGATTCTGCAGTTTCTGTCTCGCTGCAGGAACGCAAGCCATTGAAGACGAGTATCATTTCATCTGTATCTGTCCCCATTACGATCATATTAGAAATGCGTTTTTAAGCAGGACTGTATTGTATCCATCGCGGGCCCAATTTATTGTAATGCTATCCTCTCAAAATTCTTCTGAACTTCGGAATATAGCTGCTTAGACGTATAATGCTTTCAAGTTTCGCAAATTGAGTTTATAAATGTACCAACACACTCATATGTACTGCACTTGGCACTGAACTGATACCATGGGCCCATGGCCTGAAAGATATGCAATAAACGTTCTTCTTCTTAAAAAGCTACAATTTAAGTTGGCGCAAGTGCCCCCAGGCATGCCCGCTTTCTAGGGGCACAACGGTGTCCATGCAAAGTTCTTTAGACGCCAGTCGGGAATCGACTGTAGCCTTTATAATGTGTGCGCGCACAATCATAGTGTTTACGTATTCTATATACCTTGTTCTATTTTCTGACATCAAGAAAGTGTGTCAACACTAGGTTGTTTCGGTTATATTTTCGCCAAGAAATGTTGGAGCATAGTCTTTTCCCGACCAACCGCCATGCGTATGCAGCGCCACCTGGCGAGTCCCGCCATCATTTGAATCATTTGTAGCCTGGTTCCCAAACTTTGTAACCGTGAATTACCTGTGACAGAGGGCGCTGCTGTTGTCCTTAAGTTCAAAGTGAGCGACTGACAACGCCCTCTAGCGCAGAATCATATGCTAACGGAGCGGGGAACCAAGTTGCATTCACAGGTACTGGTAGCCCCGTTTGATGGCGTTAATGGTTACGGCAGACTGATGGGGCTACCGGCATCCGCCAAAAACAAATATGGCGGACTGTTGGTCGGGAAAAGTCGTGTGTCCAACATTTCTTCGCGAAAATGTAACCGAAACAAATAGTGTTGACACACATTCTTGATGTCAGAAGATAGAACAAATTATATAGAATACGTAAACACTATGATTGTACGCGCACACATATTGATAAAAGCTACAGTCGATTCCCGACTGGCGTCTAAAGAACTTTGCATGGACACCGTTGTGCCCCTAGAAAAGCGGGCTTGCCTGGGGGCACTTGCGCCAACAAGTGCCCCCAGGCACTAACCATAGTGAAATCTACTTATTTCGGAATGACTAGACCTGAGGCTAAAGAAGGACCGGACGGGAAGTATACCACCAAACGGGCTTTTCCTGCGCTGGATATCTTCTCCGCATTATTCATCAATTATTTTTTTAAGACGCGCATGAGACTAAAGACGGTGGAAAGCACGCATTTAACTCTTATTTACTATATTAACGCCGAAAAAAAGCCATAAAATTATTGACATGCACCAAATATCGCCCTCCTGGCACTCACCTGCCATGATCTGCAAATACCAACTTGGGCTGAATACTCAGGTGGCCCTATTTAAAACACCGCTGAAATTGTTGGGTTTTTTGCGGGAGGTATCTGAATGAATGAATAACTTTCAATTGATGAACATACCTTGTTAAAAACACTGGCTGGCCAGCTTCGTGACTGTCCCTCCATCTCGTTCAGTGGCCAGCGAAGACTTTGAGGCCAGTGAGGGAGGCTGACCACCGGGCACGTGTCTGCTCTATGATTAGCTATGGGGCGCCGTTTGTATGCGAAATCTGATGTACAATTGACTCGTGTCATTACACAAATCATGTGGCTGTGCCATGTGGATAATAATAATAATAATAATAATAATAATAATAATAATAATAGTAATAATAAGCAACTGCCAATAATAGTGATAACAAGATGATGAATTATTCTATCATGCGTGGATCCAGGATTGTCAATTGTGGGAGGGTGTAGGGTAGCAAACCTTATGACCTGGGGGGGAGGGGGTACGGTTCGACAGTCAGTTTGACTGTGGCGAGGTGAGACAATGTCGTATGATAATGACGTCACGAATTTAAATAAACGCCGATCCCCACTTTGGGTGTGGACACCTTACGCACTGGTCGCGTGTCAGGTTTACCGTATACCGTTGGAAAACTGGACCTATCGAACATCTTACGACTGGAGTATGCCACTGATTCCACAACACAGTTTAGGTTAAGGACAAGTGCAGGATTTCGGCGCAGATGTTGCACGCACTACTTTCATGTAGACTCTTAATTAGTCCGAACCCCCCGGACCCCCTCCTGGATCCGCCTATGCTACTTAAACCAACCAACTAATCTTCGCAATGAGTCGTCGCGGTCCGTCTTCCATGTCAGAGACCACGAAATGCATTATGTAGCAAACGCCAGGCGGGAGTAATACGTGAGTTATTCTGACACAATGGGTTGCCCTAACATATGAGAACAACCAGAGAGGAGGGTCAATCCCGGGAACATGGCTCTAGTCTACATTGTCTTCCAAATTGTCGCGATGTGATCCACAGGGGTTAAATAAACCCTGCTTACGCATGTATGATACGTCAAAATCAAAAATGCCATGTCAAAAATATGGCGAAAACTGATAAAGGGGCCCTAATTGAAATAGGTTTAACTCTTTAACGAGCATGGTGACATATTTTTCGAGATTTGTTTTTTATCGTACATCCTTAAAGTTAACCAATCTTGCTTCATCACAATTGGAGATATATTTGGCGAAACAATAAATCACGATTTGTCTCGTAAGGCGTGCCATAGTAGGCCAATTTCATTTCTTTTCAGCTCGACGTCGCTGACCTGCAGATATTGTTACGTCGTAGCAGACGAGTTCAACTCCCCGAAACAAAGGAATTCGTGGCCCTTGGCGGTGGGGCGACACCTACTCATGTGTTTTGTATAACCTGTATCAGTCCCAAATTAGGGTTGTTATGTCTGGAAATCAACGGTTGAGTTGAAGTCGCAATGCACCAGTCATATGTTAAGCCCCAGCAGGCAGGCGGGAAGTGGGGTTTACATTTGGAAATGTTGTCTAATTCCAACAGGTGAAACTCTCTTTTTTTCTTGTCTAATACCCATCAGGAAATTTAGTACGTTTAAAAGTATTTCAATTAAATGCAACAACGACAACAACAGTATCAGTTTGTGGAAGCTCTAAGCACTTTATTCGTGTTACACCTGTAGGCAATGCGCGCTATTTCTACAGCTAAACAGATAGCTATACTTCGCCACAACGAGGAATATTTACATTAACTAAATAAATACACACCGAAGCAAAATCTTGTGAACAAAAAATTACATATTTGCCCAGTATATTCACCTCTCGTAAACGAGTTGGGATAGGCCTTCTAAATCCGCCTACACCAAACGGTTCACCACATAACAGAATTACCGTAATGACATAGCTATCATAACACCATTATTTTTAAGAAAGTTTTTTTTTTAAACAACTGTGGACAAATTCTTGTATTTAGCAACAAACAGCGCATGTGATCCACATTGACATTGGGTCATACGCGTTATTAATTAAAAGATCAAAGTGAGTACATATCTTATATTTAGAAGCAGGCTATGCGTGTATAAAGGTGACAAAGTAACGCCTAATCTGTAGTCTCCAATATATAACATTTCCTACATGTATAAGACAGGTGGTGCACCACATCGCGATATCCATTGGTACACATTGGCCACACATGTGCAGGGGCGTAGCCAGCCGTACGCACGTGCGTACACATTGAGCTGTGCCGATACGTGCAATCCTGTTGTTCGGAAGCTAGTTGTTTCATCTCATGTGCAGCAGGAGTGAACACTTGATCCAGTCCCTGGCTACGCCCCTGATGTGTGACGTCAGGGACGAATAAAGTCATATTTCCCTTGTCCCAAGTGGCTCTTATCCCGATATATAGACAAAGGTTGCATCGATGAACCCGTCTATGAAATCTGCGATGGCATATAGCGTGCATGGCCATTGGAATTATTATGAAACATCCATTATGCATAACATTAACACCTGCACTGGGGGGATATGGGCATAATATGTTTTGGCGGCCGCATAATTTAGGTATATAGGTCTTGGGTGAGTCCTATGATGCTGATGAACATTGAACGAACGCTTAATGGTGATCAAAGCGAGGAACTATTTTTGTGACACGTTACGCTGTCTGGCTATTTTTTCTGCGACAGCCGCCATCGTGACACGTGACACATCCATTGTCCCTCCGGGCCCCACGTGGCGTACGTATACATATTTATTATGTGCATTAATGATTATGGCCATATTTTTCGGCGAGTTGACAATACATTATTGCTTATATAAGCCATTGGCGCCAGAGTTCGTACAAGCGATGCCCCTTGCACATAGCAGGATGGCTTGACGGTGGTTTAATATATTCAGAACTCTCTCGTATACTTCGACATTTATAACTGTTATTCTCGACATTAATTATGACAGTGTCGTCTCATGATAATGAACAACGAATCTTATTTAGTCAAATTTCCGGGCGGAGAACTCAATTGCAATCACGGCATGTAAAAACCTCCACGGGCTGGTGGGGAGATGTCAGTTTGAATCCATGCCCCCTGCCGAGTCCCGCCCTGACCTGCTAGCATCTAGCATCCAGTGGTGGATCACGGATGGGCACAGAGGGCACGTGCCCCCCCCCCCCTTCATCGCGTAAAAGGGCCAATTTCGTTCATTTTCGCCGGCATTTAATTAAACGCTAAATTGACGCGTGGCCCCCTTCGGCAAAATCCTGGATCCGCCATGCTCCAAATAAAAAAATAATGCCACCTTATTGCCGCTGTTGGCGGCTCTTTTGGTTCTTTTTACGCGACCGGCCCTTGCCCTTGTCTTTCCGCTTCTTCTTCGCCCCGGAGATGTCGACGTAGATGGCCTGTCGCTGCCGCACGCCATCCAGACTCACCGCCTCGAAGGCGTACACCCCGCTGTCGGCAGGTGTCGCGTCGTACATGCGCAACCGGAATTCGATCCACGTGGAGTAGTACTGGCCGTTGGCGTAGTGGGGCATAATGGACTGTCCGTAGTGGCCGTCTGCAAGGCGCAAGGATATATGAATTATAATATGAACATAGATATCGTAACGCCAAGGTAGCATCATGGCCTTATTTCGTCAACGGAAGTCGCCCACAAGAATCAATCATGGTTATTCAAGGGCGGATTCAGGAGGTGGTCCTGGGGGTCCGCGTCCCCCCCCCCCATTTTTCAAACTCCTGGACCCCCGCCTTTGTTAGTGTATGTACAGGGGTCCGATGGCGACTTGCATAGTATAAAAATATGTTCGTATGACGTCCACACGTGTCGCACCGAGGGAAGTTTGGTTCTGCAAGGATCAAGATTCTAGTGCGTCTACATGTAACACCACGCCGCTTGGCCTTACTCCATCAAAGGATTATACATATATGCAACTTCTGACGGCGTCATCGCTTTATTCTTCAGATGTTGCATGCGCAAGCCAATGCGATAGCATAATGTACACTATACCGGCTATATAACTATAATAGCTCTGCCATATGACAGGGGCAGATCTAGGAATTTGCCAAGGGGGGGGGTTGCTCTCCGAAAACGTGCGACCGGGGGGGGGGGGTACTCTCTTTGTACCAAGGGGGTGGGTGCTGCTCTCTGAAAAACTTGCAACCGGCAGGGGGGGGGGGGGTGCTCCCTTGTTTCCAAGGGGGGGAGGGGGAGGTCCTCTCTGAAAAACTTGCGCCCGGGGTGGTGGGGGGCGCTCGGAGAAGCCGACTTTAACAGTGTATGTTCAGGTTCCCAAGGGGGGGGGGGGCTGCTTTAGCCCCCCTAACCCCCCCCCCCCCCTGGATCCGCCACTGCATATGTGTTCATAGTAGACGACTTCTAATGATAAATGATGCGTCGTTAGCGTAATTATACAGACGTCATCCAAAAACATCGGTGTCTGAAAGGGTCCAGGCGGTGTCACGCACGAAATTGCATACACGCATCATAATGTCATCGTGGTTGACCCTGGCTATGATCGTCTGCAGTGCGGTCGTATTGCCATTTCACTCACCTAGTTTCAGCTTCTGGCCGTTTCGGTACCAGGAGATTGCTTGTAGAGTGCCGATCACCTCACAGTACAGCTCTGAAGTAAACCGATCGATATTGTCAGGCCAACGCCGTCAATTAGTCGAGCGTTAATGGCTTTGATCATGTTAATTCATTGTTAAAGCGGGTGTCCAAACTAATTTAATCGCGACCTGCACCGAAAGTTTACATCTTAAAGTTAAATTTGCGAGTAATAACGCTTCGTTTCGGCCGACTGGTAAGGAGAAAAAAATTAAGGCAACCCGCCCCGAGCAATGTCAAGCAGAGCGCCATTTTGCCGGGAGCAGTGACGCGTATTGTGACTATTCATGTGGCACCGCCTTATGTTATTACTCGCGGGGAGAGAGATCAGGGCCGCGATTTACAGATGAACAGCGGCAGTTCCAAGCCGCGCAGTAGAACATGATCTTAGTGTTTAATAGAAATGTACCATCCAAACAAATTGACATACGTCTTGCGACGATGGAATCATGCAACAATGCCATGATTGGAGTTAGAATCGTAGCACTTTATGTTAGCGATGATCACGCGCTCTTGTTTTGCTCACACAATAGGCGCAATTTCCGGTTTGAATAAATTAGAGTATCGCCTCCTGATTGGTCAATCGCGGACACACCTCCAAAATGGGCAGCCGCCTGGGTAAGCGGCGAAATCGTGCCAGACGGTCGTTTCTCAATTTTATTGTGAGCTATAGATAGGAGGAAAAAATCTGTAATTTGGAGGATAGACAATTGGGTATTATATGAATCGGTAAAGCAGCGTTATAGGCCAGGCTGGCGGTTCCCTTTAACATTCTAATCCAAAAGAGCAAATAATCGTATTCGCTGCAACAGTAGATGCAACTTTCCTCACCTGCAATCCCAAATAGGCCAACCGGCAACAGACAGGGGTTGCCTCGTCCACCCCCCCCCCCCCCCTTACACACAAACACCACCCCACGTCATCAGCCTCTTACTCACCGACGACAGGTACGGGGTCCCCTGTCCAGTACCCCCCCCCCCCTCCCCCGGCGTCACCCTCTTACTCACCGACGACAGGTATGGGGTCCCCCGTGAAGTATGGCTGTATGGCCTTCTTGCACCTCCAGATCATCATTCCAGTTCCATACAGCTTCAGATACTGCAAGATTTCCTAAAAGCACAAGAAAAAATGGCGATGTCGTCACGGTAGGCCTATTTCTGTCTCTGTCTCTTAACACCAACATCATGATTTAGTTTCCCCTCTCTAGCCGTGCGTGCCGGGGGGGGGGGGGGCACTACATTAGTACAGTGGTGGGTGGGTGCCGCCCAGGCCATAGAAGGCATATGGAGAGCGAGAGAAAAGAGCGAGATTGTGTGGTCATTGAAAGAGAACTTTTGGGTTAAAAAGGCATCTAAAATAGACACTGACAATCGTGGCAATGTATCTGGAGGTTAATTAATTGAGCACTTTCTATACCAACTGGAATATATAATCAAAAATTCAAAAAAGTCTTATGTCGCATGTCGATTCTAAGACAACCGCTATGTCGCTTTGTCGATTTTAAAAATCGCTGTGTCGTCGTGTCGAAAAAGCCCCTCTGGGGCCCTACATATGCTAGCTGGCCAGCATGAGACCGTGCCCCCAGGCTGTGCCCCACAGAATACGTCATGACTATGGTCTGCTCGGACATACATGCATTACGTGCGCATGTGTTACACCGATAGGTTAATGTTTTACATCCCGTGTATTATTAATGTTAAAAAAAAAGCCTTATTTGCAGGTCTCATTGCTTTAAAAAGAAATAACATTATTAAATATTTAGCAATATATTTCCATTTTGGGACACAACAGAGTAGATCTATATGACATAGTAAAAGTCCGCAATTCTTAGAAATAGAATAATCCCAAATAATTCAACTTGGTATAACTGACCGCCGACTATGCAAGAGCCAGCGTGAAGTCAAAAACAAAGTCCGCTACGAGTGCCCTTGTAGGCTCTGGCCGCATTTTTGTGTTCAATTTTTACTGCCTTTACGGAATATGCAACCCAAACGCTCCTCACACAGTCAGCTTATGAACATCCACTTGGGCTGTTCCGGCCACACAGTTCTACTACACCAACTAAACCATCCGATCTTTCATCAGCAATCGAGCACCTTTATTCGCTAGGTGTCGCTTCAGTCCTATGATAACCCGCGGCTGAAGCCGGTAGGAATTTCGAGATCGTTTAAATACTCTAAGCATGACATTGCTATGTCTCATTCCATGACTGAGAACCTAAATTAAAGAGATTTGTTGAATATGTCCCGCGATAAGCTTAACGCGAGCTGCGAGTGACTAGCTGCGAGTGACTAGCTGCGAGTGACTAGCTGCGAGTGACGAGTGACTAGCTGCGAGTGACTAGCTGCGAGTGACTAGCTGCGAGTGACTAGCTGCGAGGCTTTTAACCAGAATCCCTTAAAAACTACTCATATATTTTAGTGGTTTGGGAAAGTGCGTTCCAGTTTGTTCGTTTTGTGTCAAAAAGAAAAAAATCAATACGTTATACATTTTTACCAATATATGATATCGCCACATCTACCAGAACCTTACTAATGTTCTCGCTGCGCCTAGCTGGCTACCGGGCATGGCGTATTCTATTCCCACCCTTCCGGGTGGCAAATTTTCATTTCGAAAACCCATGAACCTACATTATGACCATCACAAGAAGTTTCAGGCCAGTGAACTTCTAATTGGTTTGCACTGTTGTCAACATTTTTCGTTATGAACTCGTCCCGGGAATGGTAACTTAACATCGAAGCTCATTGAGAACTAATTGATTGCGCTGAAGTTATCACTGGCGGGGCCGGTAGGGTTTGCGGCGTCACTGAGTGGCCTTCCAGACGGTAGACCGTTAGGACGGTGGGCCGTTTGAAGCGGGGTACGAATTGTACAGTGTGCGAGATAAGTACTCACACCACCCACGGAGTCATCCCTTTGTTCTGGAGTTCCTGTGGTAGAGGGTTGAGGAGTGGGGGGGGGGCATTTGATCCAGAAGAGCCGACCACGTGGCCCTGCGGTTCTCACAGGATGCTGGTTCCCAGGGCCCCTTGCCACACCAGGCAGAAGCAGCCTCTTCATATGAGAGGGTGCATGGCCTCTCTACGGCGCAGAGATTACCTTATCGTGGCTTCTATTGGGATTAGTATTGTCTAAGGGCGAGATTAAGGTCGGAGGACTTCAGGAGATTTTTGGGAATGAATGGGAGGCAATGGGTAAATATATAACAGGTGGACCTAAACATGGTAAACCTTTTCCACACATACGCTGTGTGGACTGGGTAGACCTACAGGGCAGAAATAAAGGGTAGATATACACAATGTAGACTTATGCAAGGTAAATTTATAAAGGGTAGACAGGCACATGGCAGACAAGTACAGGGTAGACATAAACAAACATATTAGCCAAAAATAAATACCCTGATTTTGCTGTTTTTGCTGATTTGGCTGTAGGTGATCAAGTAGCCCATCTTGTAATGTTTTTATTACTACCTTTGCATAGGGCTATGAACTTCTCGCGGTTTCTATTTCCGGTTTAGGTCTTTTGGGGACCAACAAAAAAACACGTGCTCTCAGAACGAGTGCGCATCACGGTGGTGCCTTGCTGCAACTGCGTGACTCGCACTCATTGTAGTCAACGTATTAGTGTTGGGAACCGGCCGGCTGCGCGGTTTGTGCGTGAATAATCAAGTGGGTGTGAAACTATTTTTGTTTGCTTTGGTCCAAGCATGGCTAACTATATCATAATATAATTACAGATAAGACATTTATCTCTCCATAATGCATGTGGTCCGTTCGACGAGACTGTTGGAAGCGTTGTATTTTGAGCCAAATCATCGATGTTTACAGTTGTACGACAAACGGAGCACCACTCTCCTCACCTGCTCAGCCCATAGGGCTGTACAGACACGCGCGTCATGATGATTATTACGTCATACGACATGGAAAACCCCGCGCAGCACGTTAGATCGCCTGACACTGAGAGTCACTCATGAGACAACCGCATTCTGGTTCATCAACTGCCTAACCGCCCATACATTACATAATCTACTCGGATGGTTATAATTCGGATATGCACATAACTTCAGTGGTTATCTGTGCTTCCAAGGACAGCTTTAGCCGATCTTGTGTGTGAGGCGAATGAAGGCAAACAACCGGAAGGTAGGCAGCACGTACAGGCCGTTGATGCTAGGCATTGACGGAGAGGTATCCCTGTCTCGTGGGGTCTCGATAAGATCCCGAAGTGACTGTACAGCCCTATTGATGCGCAGAGTTTGCATACTTTCCCGCGAGGTGGCGCAATGGTATTGAACACCATAAAGCAGGACACGAACTACCGGTTCGACCACCGCACAAGGTACGTTCTTCCCTTTTTGTTATTGTCATAATGTAAAGTGTATTATTTATATCAATGATTGAAAAAGAGAATGAAATGCCAAAACCAATTTTACAAATTAAATTCCTATTTTTAAAGATTCACAACAAGATTTCTCGTCCTATCGCGGTATGCCCTGAGGCAGCGACAGGCATGGCTAACCAGATAGCAGAGATTTATCAAGCGATCAAATCGGATCCGGGCAATCGAAGGACGGCCAAATATCTCATGGGCTGGCAGCTCATTTTCGATATACGTCTGGAGAGTTTATTTACGCCAGCAGTGGTACGGTGCCCCGCAGTTGTTTACAATACATAAATCTATGTTTATCTCCATCCGGTTTTTTTTTGCGCCACTGGCGATCTGATGTCTGTAGTGGGTGGTAGGTGGTAGGTGGTGGGTGGTGGGTGGCGTGTGGTGGGTGGTGGTACTCGAGGCCGATTCAAATCTATGCACAAGGCCGACATCTGAGGGCAAATAGCTTATTATCCCAGCTTTTGTCATATTTTACCATTCACTTTACCCAGCTCGCCATGTTCTATATGGTGTAGGCAGTGCCGCGCTTGGCCTCGCTCTTGTCGGGACGGGACTGCAGGAAGGGCACTTCCAGGGGATCTGTTCACGCTTCAATTGGGGGAATAGCGTGAATTCTAGGGCAACATTTCTCTCTGCTTGAGACTCATTACTGTGGAATCAATCAGTATTGTAGTGTGATCATGACTTCGCGCAGTGCATTAGCCTAGCATGCGATGTCGCCATCTGACGGCTGCAGTTGCAAACAACAGATTCACTCTCGGGTAGAGAAAGCGGAAAGATCGTGTTCGTTTAAAATGAAACCGATCCTCTGGTACAATATGATTGTAGCTGGCCCCCAGGTTATTCGCGAAATATTCAAGAAATGTTCCACCTAACACATTTGTTCCTACAATATGAGTTACAAGACAGTACAACTTGTTGTCAAATTGTAGTCAATGCAGGGGCGCGTGCAGGAATCCTTGTAAGGGGGGGTCGCGCAAAGGAGGGGGGGCACAAAACATAACAAAATGCGTGTAAAAGCCTGAGACGTACGTGACCGTGGGGCACATATATTGAAAGGGGGAGTGGGGGGGTAAGATATATCCTAGGGTCTGAAAGCGCCCAGTCTTGAGCAATCCTCATCTTGAAGATTCGAGGGTACTTAATTCTTGGGGATTCGCGATTCAGAGGGGATACCCAACCCCCTCTTTTATCGCTAGCTCGTATGGCTTATGAAATCAAATGGTTCTGCTTTAGCCCGCTTCTTTGCGCATGCATACTAAATGTAAGTAGGCCAAGAAACCTTCCGTGACAACGGAATTGCGTTGGCTGAAACATGATCCAATGTGCCGCTGTCAGGGCGCGAACCCACGACCTGTTGGCCAACAACCTTTCACTGGTAGATAATTAAACTGATTCGTCACGGGATGGACAAAAATGTGATTGTATTCACACGTACGTGACGGGTTTACACGCATCGGGAATACCAACCAGCAAAAACACAATCCCCTTTACGACCCCTTTCACTAAATGCTCAACAGTTCAAAGCCATGGACCAAAACCAGTAAAATCTCGACCCTTTAACTTCGACGTTTGATGCTTGTTGATGTAATTTCGGGGAGTTAGCAGCGGACCTGGTATTGTGTGTTCCTCGTTACAGAATCGTAAGTACGGTTTCGAGCTCAACAGCTCAACCCGCGACCCAACTGCGTGAGGACCCCCCCCCCCCCCTCCCCTTCCCCCCACCCCCACGCCCGGGGTGACAACACTGCAACACGTGTCAACACTCAGTGACTGTCACACACTTAGTGACTGGCCAAAACTTTCGACCAGCGAGCGACCAATTTGTTGCGAGTCACGAACAAGTAACACCCATCAACCTGTTTGGTTGTAACACCCGTTTAAATGGGTCCCATTATGTTCCCGCGTAAAGCGGCGTAGTGGGCGAGGTGTTAATGTCGTCGGCAGAGTCACAACTGTTTGTTTGTTTCCACGTTTTGCTCTTCGTGTTTAAAGGGATCAGTCACCGTAGATGTTGTCGTGCAAATGAACAGAAGCCTTGGCGTGAGAGTGTTTTTGTGCGCGGCAATTAAGCTACAGCAGAGCGACTCTTAGTTTTACATGGAGCTAATGCTGCTCCTTCTGCGTGGCTGGCTGTCTTGGTATCGGACGCGTTGACCCTCCTTGACATAAAGCCCAGTTCAACAGACTAGTTTGTATCATGTCAGATGGCGGGAGGGTTGGGGTTGGGACAATGCAGCTAGCACCATACAAGCCGACGTAACCTAAACCTAAAAAACTAAAAACCTAAACATCGAGGTCTTGGTAATTGATATTGACTCTGATACATTAGCATAGGATGCTCGTGTATTTCCCTTGGTGATGCTAACGGCTTGTGATCAACTGCTTCCGGTCTAATGACTACCTCGGATCCTCATTGATTGTTTCAGGCTTCCCACTTTGGGTAGTTCTTGCCGACTTCAGGTCCGTATTGACCATGACGGGTCATTTTTGACCACGTCGAGTCATTATTCACTAAGTCTGGTCACTATTGACCATGGAGCATGTCGGGTCATTATTAACCATGTCGGGTCATTATAGAGTTCGGGTTCTTGCTGATCAGGTCGGGTTTATATTTACTTAAGAATCTTATTGAGCATGTCGGGTCCTTATTGACTGTATCGGGTTCATATTGATCACATCTTGTTCATATTGACAACTTTCTGTGGGTGTTTGCAGTTGTGATTCTTCCTCGCTGACCAGTTCAGATCGACCAAATCCTGAAGCATCGACACGAACTGTGTTGGAATCTGGTGGTGTTTATCGTCCGTCGCCAATTTATTAATGGAGACACGTCCAGCTACCTGATGCGATCACACGCACCTGTTACAAATATAAACACGGGCTAAGTAGTAAGTGGTGTTTATGAAGGTGTTTGGTGGCCATTACTACCTTACTGCGGTACACACCACGCAGTGTGCACGACAAGACGGCTCTCTCCTTCCGCCACCCACCCAGGCACCACCCTGTCACCCACCCAGGCACCACCCTGCCTCCAACCTGCCCCCACCCTGCCACCGCCCACCCATACACCACGGCACCACCCTGTCACCCACCCAGGCACCACCCTGCCTCCAACCTGCCCCCACCCTGCCACCGCCCACCCATACACCACGGCACCACCTTGTCACCCACCCAGGCACCACCCTGCCTCCAACCTGCCCCCACCCTGCCACCGCCCACCCATACACCACGGCACCACCTTGTCACCCACCCAGGCACCACCCTGCCTCCAACCTGCCACCAACCATGCCACCACAGTGCCACCTCCCACTCATGCACCACGGCACCAACCGGCCGCCCACCCACCCAGGCACCACCCTGCCTCCAACCTGCCACCAACCATGCCACCACAGTGCCACCTCCCACTCATGCACCACAGCACCAACCGGCCGCCCACCCACCCAGGCACCACCCTGCCTCCAACCTGCCCCCACCCTGCCACCGCCCACCCATACACCACGGCACCACCTTGTCACCCACCCAGGCACCACCCTGCCTCCAACCTGCCACCAACCATGCCACCTCCCACTCATGCACCACGGCCCCACCCTGCCACCACCCTGCCACCAACCTGCCCCCACCCTGCCACCGCCCA
Organism: Arenicola marina; assembly: GCA_964019135.1. Lineage (NCBI taxonomy): Eukaryota > Metazoa > Annelida > Polychaeta > Arenicolidae > Arenicola > Arenicola marina. The sequence goes on from OZ025259.1 coordinate 1,076,016, forward strand.
CCCATGCACCACGGCACCAACCGGCCGCCCACCAACCCAGGCACCACCCTGCCACCAACCTGCCACCAACCATGCCACCACAGTGCCACCTCCCACTCATGCACCACGGCACCAACCGGCCGCCCACCCACCCAGGCACCACCCTGCCACCAACCTGCCACCAACCATGCCACCACAGTGCCACCTCCCACTCATGCACCACAGCACCAACCGGCCGCCCACCAACCCAGGCACCACCCTGCCTCCAACCTGCCACCAACCATGCCACCTCCCACTCATGCACCACGGCACCACCCTGCCACCACCCTGCCACCAACCTGCCCCCACCCTGCCACCGCCCACCCATGCACCACGGCACCAACCGGCCGCCCACCAACCCAGGCACCACCCTGCCACCAACCTGCCACCAACCATGCCACCACAGTGCCACCTCCCACTCATGCACCACGGCACCAACCGGCCGCCCACCCACCCAGGCACCACCCTGCCACCAACCTGCCACCAACCATGCCACCACAGTGCCACCTCCCACTCATGCACCACAGCACCAACCGGCCGCCCACCAACCCAGGCACCACCCTGCCACCAACCTGCCACCAACCATGCCACCACAGTGCCACCTCCCACTCATGCACCACGGCACCAACCGGCCGCCCACCCACCCAGGCACCACCCTGCCACCAACCTGCCACCAACCATGCCACCACAGTGCCACCTCCCACTCATGCACCACAGCACCAACCGGCCGCCCACCAACCCAGGCACCACCCTGCCTCCAACCTGCCCCCACCCTGCCACCGCCCACCCATGCACCACGGCACCAACCGGCCGCCCACCAACCCAGGCACCACCCTGCCTCCAACCTGCCACCAACCATGCCACCACAGTGCCACCTCCCACTCATGCACCACGGCACCAACCGGCCGCCCACCAACCCAGGCACCACCCTGCCTCCAACCTGCCACCAACCTGCCACCGCCCACCCATACACCAAGGCACCACCCTGTCACCCACCCAGGCACCACCCTGCCACCAACCTGCCACCAACCATGCCACCACAGTGCCACCTCCCACTCATGCACCACGGCACCAACCGGCCGCCCACCCACCCAGGCACTACCCTGCCACCAACCTGCCACCAACCATGCCACCACAGTGCCACCTCCCACTCATGCACCACGGCACCAACCGGCCGCCCACCAACCCAGGCACCACCCTGCCTCCAACCTGCCACCAACCTGCCACCGCCCACCCATACACCAAGGCACCACCCTGTCACCCACCCAGGCACCACCCTGCCTCCAACCTGCCACCAACCATGCCACCACAGTGCCACCGCCCACCCATACACCACGGCACCACCCTGTCACCCACCCAGGCACCACCCTGCCACCACCCTGCCACCAACCTGCCCCCACCCTGCCACCTCCCGCCTCATGCACCACGGCACCAACCGGCCGCCCACCAACCCAGGCACCACCCTGCCACCAACCTGCCACCAACCATGCCACCACAGTGCCACCTCCCACTCATGCACCACAGCACCAACCGGCCGCCCACCAACCCAGGCACCACCCTGCCTCCAACCTGCCACCAACCTGCCCCCACCCTGCCACCTCCCACTCATGCACCACGGCACCAACCGGCCGCCCACCAACCCAGGCACCACCCTGCCACCAACCTGCCACCAACCATGCCACCACAGTGCCACCTCCCACTCATGCACCACGGCACCAACCGGCCGCCCACCAACCCAGGCACCACCCTGCCTCCAACCTGCCACCAACCTGCCACCGCCCACCCATACACCAAGGCACCACCCTGTCACCCACCCAGGCACCACCCTGCCTCCAACCTGCCACCAACCATGCCACCACAGTGCCACCGCCCACCCATACACCACGGCACCACCCTGTCACCCACCCAGGCACCACCCTGCCACCACCCTGCCACCAACCTGCCCCCACCCTGCCACCTCCCACTCATGCACCACGGCACCAACCGGCCGCCCACCAACCCAGGCACCACCCTGCCACCAACCTGCCCCCACCCTGCCACCGCCCACCCATACACCACGGCACCACCCTGTCACCCACCCAGGCACCACCCTGCCACCACCCTGCCACCAACCTGCCCCCACCCTGCCACCGCCCACCCATACACCACGGCACCACCCTGTCACCCACCCAGGCACCACCCTGCCTCCAACCTGCCCCCACCCTGCCACCGCCCACCCATACACCACGGCACCACCCTGTCACCCACCCAGGCACCACCCTGCCTCCAACCTGCCACCAACCTGCCACCGCCCACCCATACACCACGCCACCACCCTGTCACCCACCCAGGCACCACCCTGCCTCCAACCTGCCACCAACCATGCCACCACAGTGCCACCGCCCACCCATACACCACGGCACCACCCTGTCACCCACCCAGGCACCACCCTGCCACCACCCTGCCACCAACCTGCCCCCACCCTGCCACCTCCCACTCATGCACCACGGCACCAACCGGCCGCCCACCAACCCAGGCACCACCCTGCCACCAACCTGCCCCCACCCTGCCACCGCCCACCCATACACCACGGCACCACCCTGTCACCCACCCAGGCACCACCGTGCCACCACCCTGCCACCAACCTGCCCCCACCCTGCCACCGCCCACCCATACACCACGGCACCACCCTGTCACCCACTCAGGCACCACCCTGCCTCCAACCTGCCCCCACCCTGCCACCGCCCACCCATACACCACGGCACCACCCTGTCACCCACCCAGGCACCACCCTGCCTCCAACCTGCCACCAACCATGCCACCGCCCACCCATACACCACGGCACCACCCTGTCACCCACCCAGGCACCACCCTGCCTCCAACCTGCCACCAACCTGCCCCCACCCTGCCACCGCCCACCCATACACCACGGCACCACCCTGTCACCCACCCAGGCACCACCCTGCCTCCAACCTGCCACCAACCATGCCACCGCCCACCCATACACCACGGCACCACCCTGTCACCCACCCAGGCACCACCCTGCCACCAACCTGCCTCCAACCTGCCACCAACCATGCCACCACAGTGCTACCTCCCACTCATGCACCACGGCACCAACCGGCCGCCCACCAACCCAGGCACCACCCTGCCACCAACCTGCCCCCACCCTGCCACCGCCCACCCATACACCACGGCACCACCCTGTCACCCACCCAGGCACCACCCTGCCACCACCCTGCCACCAACCTGCCCCCACCCTGCCACCGCCCACCCATACACCACGGCACCACCCTGTCACCCACTCAGGCACCACCCTGCCTCCAACCTGCCCCCACCCTGCCACCGCCCACCCATACACCACGGCACCACCCTGTCACCCACCCAGGCACCACCCTGCCTCCAACCTGCCACCAACCATGCCACCGCCCACCCATACACCACGGCACCACCCTGTCACCCACCCAGGCACCACCCTGCCTCCAACCTGCCACCAACCTGCCCCCACCCTGCCACCGCCCACCCATACACCACGGCACCACCCTGTCACCCACCCAGGCACCACCCTGCCACCAACCTGCCTCCAACCTGCCACCAACCATGCCACCACAGTGCTACCTCCCACTCATGCACCACGGCACCAACCGGCCGCCCACCAACCCAGGCACCACCCTGCCACCAACCATGCCACCACAGTGCCACCGCTCACTCATGCACCACGGCACCACCCTGTCACCCACCCAGGCACCACCCTGCCACCAACCTGCCACCGCCCACCCATACACCACGGCACCAACCGGCCGCCCACCAACCCAGGCACCACCCTGCCACCAACCTGCCTCCAACCTGCCACCAACCATGCCACCACAGTGCCACTTCCCACTCATGCACCACGGCACCAACCGGCCGCCCACCAACCCAGGCACCACCCTGCCACCAACCTGCCTCCAACCTGCCACCAACCATGCCACCACAGTGCCACCTTCCACTCATACACCACGGCACCAACCGGCCGCCCACCAACCCAGGCACCACCCTGCCACCAACCTGCCCCCACCCTGCCACCGCCCACCCATACACCACGGCACCACCCTGTCACCCACCCAGGCACCACCCTGCCACCACCCTGCCACCAACCTGCCCCCACCCTGCCACCGCCCACCCATGCACCACGGCACCAACCGGCCGCCCACCAACCCAGGCACCACCCTGCCTCCAACCTGCCCCCACCCTGGCACCAACCTGCCCCCACCCTGCCACCTCCCACTCATGCACCACGGCACCAACCGGCCGCCCACCAACCCAGGCACCACCCTGCCTCCAACCTGCCCCCACCCTGCCACCGCCCACCCATACACCACGGCACCAACCGGCCGCCCACCAACCCAGGCACCACCCTGCCACCAACCTGCCACCAACCATGCCACCACAGTGCCACCTCCCACTCATGCACCACGGCACCAACCGGCCGCCCACCCACCCAGGCACCACCCTGCCACCAACCTGCCACCAACCTGCCACCGCAGTGCCACCTCCCACCCATACACCACGGCACCAACCGGCCGCCCACCAACCCAGGCACCACCCTGCCACAAACCTGCCCCCACCCTGCCACCGCCCACCCATACACCACGGCACCACCCTGTCACCCACCCAGGCACCACCCTGCCACCAACCTGCCCCCACCCTGCCACCTCCCACTCATGCACCACGGCACCACCCTGTCACCCACCCAGGCACCACCCTGCCTCCAACCTGCCACCAACCATGCCACCACAGTGCCACCTCCCACTCATGCACCACGGCACCAACCGGCCGCCCACCAACCCAGGCACCACCCTGCCACCACCCTGCCACCAACCTGCCCCCACCCTGCCACCGCCCACCCATACACCACGGCACCACCCTGTCACCAACCCAGGCACCACCCCGCCACCAACCATGCCACCACAGTGCCACCGCCCACTCATGCACCACGGCACCACCCTGTCACCCACCCAGGCACCACCCTGCCTCCAACCTGCCACCAACCATGCCACCACAGTGCCACCTCCCACTCATGCACCACGGCACCAACCGGCCGCCCACCAACCCAGGCACCACCCTGCCTCCAACCTGCCACCAACCTGCCCCCACCCTGCCACCGCCCACCCATGCACCACGGCACCAACCGGCCGCCCACCAACCCAGGCACCACCCTGCCACCAACCTGCCACCAACCATGCCACCACAGTGCCACCTCCCACTCATGCACCACGGCACCAACCGGCCGCCCACCAACCCAGGCACCACCCTGCCTCCAACCTGCCACTAACCTGCCACCGCCCACCCATACACCACGGCACCAACCGGCCGCCCACCAACCCAGGCACCACCCTGCCACCACCCTGCCTCCAACCTGCCACCAACCATGCCACCACAGTGCCACCTCCCACTCATGCACCACGGCACCAACCGGCCGCCCACCAACCCAGGCACCACCCTGCCACCACCCTGCCTCCAACCTGCCACCAACCTGCCACCGCCCACTCATACACCACGGCACCAACCGGCCGCCCACCAACCCAGGCACCACCCTGCCACCAACCTGCCACCAAACTGCCACCGCAGTGCCACCTCCCACTCATACACCACGGCACTAACCGGCCGCCCACCCACCCAGGCACCACCCTGCCACCAACCTGCCTCCAACCTGCCACCAACCATGCCACCACAGTGCCACCTCCCACTCATACACCACGGCACCAACCGGCCGCCCACCAACCCAGGCACCACCCTGCCTCCAACCTGCCACCAACCATGCCACCACAGTGCCACCTCCCACTCATACACCACGGCACCAACCGGCCGCCCACCCACCCAGGCACCACCCTGCCACCAACCTGCCAGCAACCATGCCACCACAGTGCCACCTCCCACTCATACACCACGGCACTAACCGGCCGCCCACCCACCCAGGCACCACCCTGCCTCCAACCTGCCACCAACCATGCCACCACAGTGCCACCTCCCACTCATGCACCACGGCACCAACCGGCCGCCCACCAACCCAGGCACCACCCTGCCTCCAACCTGCCACCAACCTGTCACCGCCCACCCATACACCACGGCACCAACCGGCCGCCCACCAACCCAGGCACCACCCTGCCACCACCCTGCCTCCAACCTGCCACCAACCATGCCACCACAGTGCCACCTCCCACTCATGCACCACGGCACCACCCTGTCACCCACCCAGGCACCACCCTGCCACCAACCTGCCACCAACCATGCCACCACAGTGCCACCTCCCACTCATGCACCACGGCACCAACCGGCCGCCCACCCACCCAGGCACCACCCTGCCACCAACCTACCACCACATTGCCACCTCCCACTCATGCACCACGGCACCACCCTGTCACCCACCCAGGCACCACCCTGCCTCCAACCTGCCACCAACCATGCCACCACAGTGCCACCTCCCACTCATGCACCACGGCACCAACCGGCCGCCCACCCACCCAGGGACCACCCTGCCACCAACCTGCCTCCAACCTGCCACCGCCCACCCATACACCACGGCACCACCCTGTCACCCACCCAGGCACCACCCTGCCTCCAACCTGCCACCAACCATGCCACCACAGTGCCACCTCCCACTCATGCACCACGGCACCAACCGGCCGCCCACCCACCCAGGCACCACCCTGCCACCAACCTGCCTCCAACCTGCCACCGCCCACCCATACACCACGGCACCACCCTGTCACCCACCCAGGCACCACCCTACCACCAACCTGCCACCGCCCACCCATACACCACGGCACCACCCTGTCACCCACCCAGGCACCACCCTGCCTCCAACCTGCCCCCACCCTGCCACCGCCCACCCATACACCACGGCACCACCCTGTCACCCACCCAGGCACCACCCTGCCTCCAACCTGCCCCCACCCCGCCACCGCCCACCCATACACCACGGCACCACCCTGTCACCCACCCAGGCACCACCCTGCCTCCAACCTGCCACCAACCATGCCACCGCCCACCCAGACACCACGGCACCACCCTGTCACCCACCCAGGCACCACCCTGCCTCCAACCTGCCACCAACCATGCCACCACAGTGCCACCGCCCACCCATACACCACGGCACCAACCGGCCGCCCACCAACCCAGGCACCAGCCTGCCACCAACCTGCCACCAACCTGCCACCGCCCACCCAGACACCATGGCACCATCCTGCCACCACCTTGCTACCACTCTGCCACCACCGACCAGGCACCACCCTGCCACCACAGTGCCGCCACCCTGCCACCGCCCACCCAGGCACCACGGCACTACCCTGCCACCACCCACCCAGACACCACCCTGCCACCACCCACCCATGCACCACGGCACCACCCTGCCACCATCCACCCAGGCACCCCAGCATCCCGGCACCACCCTGCCACCACATACCCACCCCAGGCACGGCGAAGTGCTTCACCAGTCACAACAACACGCCAACCCGTAGACAGGGTGTGGAGTTGTGCCGATCAGTGTAACGTTAGCTAAAGTAGTGCCTTCCAGCGGTTGTTTTACAGCCACGGAGTCATCGAAGAAGAGAAACACAAAAAAAGACACTTCACACTACTTTCCCCGGCGGGAGAAGCAAGTAACTCCGCCAGGTATCATAACACGTGGTCTGGCGGCCATGTTTGCTGACCCGGATGTACCACACACAACAAGCAGCGTGGCTCTGAGCGGCGCGCCGCTCTGCGGTAACTGCAATAACCTCAAGTGATGAGCAATCAAGACCAAGCATTTCACTGTCGCGAGGGGAATGAGTCTCCAATGAAAACAACTAGACCATCAGGAAGTATGGAAACTGAGGAAAACCACGCCGCAGCCACTAATACCATCAGCCCCTTAATTGCTTAACTGTTTTTGCTTACCATTTTTGTCACCGCCAAGCTCTGGCACTCCCAGGATATGCTGCCTGTTGATATCCCTGGAGTGTTAGCTAAACTAATGTGAAAGGTCAAGAGACTCTGGACGAGAAGATATGACAAAACTGGTTTATTTGATGGGGGTGAGTCTTATGATTGTTGAACTCTTCGCGGGAGGTACGAGTACCTTGCGAACTATGTGGAAGAATCGGCGCACCATGTCACTATGGTGAAAGGAGTTCCGCAGAAATATTAGTCTTATATCTACGATTATTGAATAACAATAAGCACCCATAATCGCTGCATAAATGTAATAAAACGTGATTAAAATTTTTAATTAAATTCAAATTTAAAATAATCCTGGACAACAACACGACTAGTTGAAACAGCTGAAAATATGATCTTTCTGTTTAAAATCAATTCCATATTGTATATATATGCCTCACTTGCGAAACTATAACGCCATTTCACAATAAATGACTTACAAAAAACGCCATGTTCCATATCGCAAGAGTAATGTGCGTGAGAAATTTGACGTTGTTGCTGAAGACATCATGACGAAATTAATTCATTAATTCATTCATTAATCCATCGGGGATGAAAGCAACTCTTTCTTTCTGTTGAAGGAGTCAACCCGTACTGACAGGAAAGATTGGCCCAGCTAGGCCTCACGATTTTTATTGCAAACTGCGTAGAGAATAATGCGGCAATACCGTCATCATCACCTACAACACCGATTCATTCATTATCAATAATCTTGATGGTTCCCACGACGGCATGACGGCATGACGTCTCCTCAATTAGTGCCAATATTGTGTTCTCTCCAATGTGTTTATTGGTTAAATAAACGCATTCCGGACTCTTGATCATTGACACATTATGATGAAAAAGTTATTGATAAATTACAATTTTGTACTCTTAATGGCAAAAAAGATTATTATCAAAAGAAAAATTGATAAATTTAGATAACTGTCTTTTTTTTATTTATTTTTTTATTTGTAATAATAATCTTTTTAGCTAATAAGAGTACACAAATCAAAATAATACAGAACTGGTTGGCATAAAGCAGAAGCCGAGGCTTATTCGCTGTCAGTTCATGAGTGGCGAGACACCCTGACACCCCCTCCCCCACGTCCCCCCACCAATACACACACAAGCACGCACACATCCGCCAGGCCATTTACATATCAGACATGGATTCATGATTATTGTAAACTTAGGCAATAAAACGAGGTTTTATCGGTCACCAGTAGTCATTATTATGCGACAGCCAACGTGAGACGAGAAAGAGAGTGGCATATACCGATGGATCCAGGGGCGTGGGCGTGGGAGGGCGCGAGGGTGGGCGGGGGTGGAGATCCTTGCGTTCATCAAGACCTCAGAACACCCACTCCACCAATAGCGATGCCCCATTCAACCACCCTGGATGCGGTCTTTGGGTATTAACAAGGACCGTCCCAGCGTCGCCAGAGCCCTGTGATCTTCATTATTAACGAGGCCATGTGCGTGTAGCCGCCGAGTGTCAGAGTGTGGTACTACTGACTTCACACTCACTCGCCCACAGAGTGGCGCCACCTGTGTGGGCGGCTCCCTGATGACGTTGCGTCGCAACTAACGACGCTGGCGATTACAGGCTCCACCTGGCGGAGAGGTCACGCAGCGGAGGCGTAACGACTGCGAGAGAGAATGATCCACGGTACATCTAGCCTATAGCAGGAATGGAGAAAGCTAAGTGAGGGACCCGCAATACATAGCCTATAGCAGGAATGGAGAAAGCTAAGTGAGGGACCCGCAATACATAGCCTATAGCAGGAATGGAGAGAGCTAAGTGAGGGACCCGCAATACATAGCCACTAACAGGAATGGAGAAAGCTAAGTGAGTGACCCGCAATACATAGCCTATAGCAGGAATGGAGAAAGCTAAGTCAGGGCCCCGCAATACATAGCCTATAGCAGGAATGGAGAAAGCTAAGTCAGGGCCCCGCAATACATAGCCTATAGCAGGAATGGAGAGAGCTAAGTCAGGGCCCCGCAATACATAGCCTATAGCAGGAATGGAGAGAGCTAAGTGAGGGACCCGCAATACATAGCCTATAGCAGGAATGGAGAGAGCTAAGTGAGGGACCCGCAATACATAGCCACTAACAGGAATGGAGAAAGCTAAGTGAGTGACCCGCAATACATAGCCTATAGCAGGAATGGAGAAAGCTAAGTCAGGGCCCCGCAATACATAGCCTATAGCAGGAATGGAGAAAGCTAAGTCAGGGCCCCGCAATACATAGCCTATAGCAGGAATGGAGAGAGCTAAGTGAGGGACCCGCAATACATAGCCACTAACAGGAATGGAGAAAGCTAAGTGAGTGACCCGCAATACATAGCCTATAGCAGGAATGGAGAAAGCTAAGTGAGGGACCCGCAATACATAGCCTATAGCAGGAATGGAGAGAGCTAAGTGAGGGACCCGCAATACATAGCCACTAACAGGAATGGAGAAAGCTAAGTGAGTGACCCGCAATACATAGCCTATAGCAGGAATGGAGAAAGCTAAGTCAGGGCCCCGCAATACATAGCCTATAGCAGGAATGGAGAAAGCTAAGTCAGGGCCCCGCAATACATAGCCTATAGCAGGAATGGAGAGAGCTAAGTGAGGGACCCGCAATACATAGCCACTAACAGGAATGGAGAAAGCTAAGTGAGTGACCCGCAATACATAGCCTATAGCAGGAATGGAGAAAGCTAAGTGAGGGACCCGCAATACATAGCTTATAGCAGGAATGGAGAAAGCTAAGTGAGTGACCCGCAATACATAGCCTATAGCAGGAATGGAGAAAGCTAAGTGAGTGACCCGCAATACATAGCCTATAGCAGGAATGGAGAAAGCTAAGTGAGGGACCCGCAATACATAGCTTATAGCAGGAATGGAGAAAGCTAAGTGAGTGACCCGCAATACATAGCCAATAACAGGAAATGAGAAAGCTAAGTGAGGGACCCGCAATACATAGCCTATAGCCGGAATGGAGAAAGCTAATTGAGGGACCCGCAATACATAGCCAATAACAGGAATGGAGAAAGCTAAGTGAGTGACCCACAATACATAGCCTATAGCAGGAATGGAGAAAGCTAAGTGAGGGACCCGCAATACATAGCCTATAGCAGGAATGGAGAGAGCTAAGTGAGGGACCCGCAATACATAGCTTATAGCAGGAATGGAGAAAGCTAAGTGAGTGACCCGCAATACATAGCCTATAGCAGGAATGGAGAAAGCTAAGTGAGTGACCCGCAATACATAGCCTATAGCAGGAATGGAGAAAGCTAAGTGAGTGACCCGCAATACATAGCCAATAACAGGAAATGAGAAAGCTAAGTGAGGGACCCGCAATACATAGCCTATAGCCGGAATGGAGAAAGCTAATTGAGGGACCCGCAATACATAGCCAATAACAGGAATGGAGAAAGCTAAGTGAGTGACCCACAATACATAGCCTATAGCAGGAATGGAGAAAGCTAAGTGAGGGACCCGCAATACATAGCCTATAGCAGGAATGGAGAAAGCTAAGTGAGTGACCCGCAATACATAGCCACTAACAGGAAAGGAGAAAGCTAAGTGAGGGACCCGCAATACATAGCCTATAGCAGGAATGGAGAAAGCTAAGTGAGTGACCCGCAATACATAGCCACTAACAGGAAAGGAGAAAGCTAAGTGAGGGTCCCGCAATACATAGCCTATAGCAGGAATGGAGAAAGCTAAGTGAGTGACCCGCAATACATAGCCACTAACAGGAAAGGAGAAAGCTAAGTGAGGGACCCGCAATACATAGCCTATAGCAGGAATGGAGAAAGCTAAGTGAGTGACCCGCAATACATAGCCACTAACAGGAAAGGAGAAAGCTAAGTGAGGGTCCCGCAATACATAGCCTATAGCAGGAATGGAGAAAGCTAAGTGAGTGACCCGCAATACATAGCCACTAACAGGAAAGGAGAAAGCTAAGTGAGGGACCCGCAATACATAGCCTATAGCAGGAATGGAAAAAGCTAAGTGAGTGACCCGCAATACATAGCCTATAGCAGGAATGGAGAAAGCTAAGTGAGGGACCCGCAATACATAGCCTATAGCAGGAATGGAGAAAGCTAAGTGAGTGACCCGCAATACATAGCCTATAGCAGGAATGGAGAAAGCTAAGTGAGTGACCCGCAATACATAGCCAATAACAGGAAATGAGAAAGCTAAGTGAGGGACCCGCAATACATAGCCTATTGCAGGAATGGAGAAAGCTAAGTGAGGGACCCGCAATACATAGCCTATAGCAGGAATGGAGAGAGCTAAGTGAGGGACCCGCAATACATAGCCTATAGCAGGAATGGCGAAAGCTAAGTGAGGGACCCGCAATACATAGCCTATAGCAGGAATGGAGAAAGCTAAGTGAGGGACCCGCAATACATAGCCTATAGCAGGAATGGAGAAAGCTAAGTGAGTGACCCGCAATACATAGCCTATAGCAGAAATGGAGAAAGCTAAGTGAGGGAACCGCAATACATAGCCTATTGCAGGAATGGAGAAAGCTAAGTGAGGGACCCGCAATACATAGCCTATAGCAGGAATGGAGAAAGCTAAGTGAGTGACCCGCAATACATAGCCTATAGCAGGAATGGAGAAAGCTAAGTGAGTGACCCGCAATACATAGCCAATAACAGGAAATGAGAAAGCTAAGTGAGGGACCCGCAATACATAGCCTATTGCAGGAATGGAGAAAGCTAAGTGAGGGACCCGCAATACATAGCCTATAGCAGGAATGGAGAGAGCTAAGTGAGTGACCCGCAATACATAGCCTATAGCAGGAATGGCGAAAGCTAAGTGAGGGACCCGCAATACATAGCCTATAGCAGGAATGGAGAGAGCTAAGTGAGGGACCCGCAATACATAGCCTATAGCAGGAATGGCGAAAGCTAAGTGAGGGACCCGCAATACATAGCCTATAGCAGGAATGGCGAAAGCTAAGTGTGAGACCCGCAATACATAGCCTATAGCAGGAATGGAGAGAGCTAAGTGAGGGACCCGCAATACATAGCCTATAGCAGGAATGGCGAAAGCTAAGTGAGGGACCCGCAATACATAGCCTATAGCAGGAATGGAGAAAGCTAAGTGAGGGACCCGCAATACATAGCCTATGGCAGGAATGGAGAAAGCTAAGTGAGGGACCCGCAATACATAGCCTATAGCAGGAATGGAGAAAGCTAAGTGAGTGACCCGCAATACATAGCCTATAGCAGAAATGGAGAAAGCTAATTGAGGGACCCGCAATACATAGCCTATTGCAGGAATGGAGAAAGCTAAGTGAGGGACCCGCAATACATAGCCTATAGCAGGAATGGAGAGAGCTAAGTGAGGGACCCGCAATACATAGCCTATAGCAGGAATGGCGAAAGCTAAGTGAGGGACCCGCAATACATAGCCTATAGCAGGAATGGAGAAAGCTAAGTGAGGGACCCGCAATACATAGCCTATGGCAGGAATGGAGAAAGCTAAGTGAGGGACCCGCAATACATAGCCTATAGCAGGAATGGAGAAAGCTAAGTGAGTGACCCGCAATACATAGCCTATAGCAGAAATGGAGAAAGCTAAGTGAGGGAACCGCAATACATAGCCTATAACATGAATGGAGAAAGCTAAGTGAGGGAACCGCAATACATAGCCTATAGCAGAAATGGAGAAAGCTAAGTGAGTGACCCGCAATACATAGCCTATGGCAGGAATGGAGAAAGCTAAGTGAGGGACCCGCAATACATAGCCTATAGCAGGAATGGAGTAAGCTAAGTGAGTGACCCGCAATACATAGCCTATAACATGAATGGAGAAAGCTAAGTGAGGGAACCGCAATACATAGCTTATAACAGGAATGGAAAAAGCTAAGTGAGGGACCCGCAATACATAACCCATAGCAGGAATGGAGAAAGCTAGGTGAGGGACCCGCAATACATAGCCTATAGCAGGAATGGAGAAAGCTAGGTGAGGGACCCGCAATACATAGCCTATAGCAGGAATGGAGAAAGCTAGGTGAGGGACCCGCAATACATAGCCTATAGCAGGAATGGAGAAAGCTAAGTGAGGGACCCGCAATACATAGCCTATAGCAGAAATGGAGAAAGCTAAGTGAGTGACCCGCAATACATAGCCAATAACAGGAAATGAGAAAGCTAAGTGAGTGACCCGCAATACATAGCCAATAACAGGAAATGAGAAAGCTAGGTGAGGGACCCGCAGTACATAGCCTATAACAGGAATGGAGAGAGCTAAGTGAGGGACCCGCAATACATAGCCTATAGCAGGAATGGAGAAAGCTAAGTGAGGGACCCGCAATACATAGCCTATAGCAGGAATGGAGAAAGCTAAGTGAGGGACCCGCAATTCATAGCCTATAGCAGGAATGGAGAGAGCTAAGTGAGGGTCCCGCAATGCATAGCCTATAGCAGGAATGGAGAGAGCTAAGTGAGGGTCCCGCAATACATAGCCTATAGCAGGAATGGAGAAAGCTAAGTGAGGGACCCCCAATTCATAGCCTATAGCAGTAATGGAGAGAGCTAAGTGAGGGTCCCGCAATACATAGCCTATAGCAGGAATGGAGAGAGCAAAGTGAGGGTCCCGCAATACATAGCCTATAGCAGGAATGGAGAAAGCTAAGTGAGGGACCCGCAATACATAGCCTATAGCAGGATTGGAGAAAGCTAGGTGAGGGACCCGCAATACATAGCATATAGCAGGAATGGAGAGAGCTAAGTGAGGGACCCGCAATTCATAGCCTATAGCAGGAATGGAGAGAGCTAAGTGAGGGTCCCGCAATGCATAGCCTATAGCAGGAATGGAGAGAGCTAAGTGAGGGTCCCGCAATACATAGCCTATAGCAGGAATGGAGAAAGCTAAGTGAGGGACCCCCAATTCATAGCCTATAGCAGTAATGGAGAGAGCTAAGTGAGGGTCCCGCAATACATAGCCTATAGCAGGAATGGAGAGAGCAAAGTGAGGGTCCCGCAATACATAGCCTATAGCAGGAATGGAGAGAGCAAAGTGAGGGTCCCGCAATACATAGCCTATAGCAGGAATGGAGAAAGCTAAGTGAGGGACCCGCAATACATAGCCTATAGCAGGATTGGAGAAAGCTAGGTGAGGGACCCGCAATACATAGCCTATAGCATGAATGGAGAAAGCTAAGTGAGGGCCCCGCAATGCATAGCCTATAGCAGAAATGGAGAGAGCTAAGTGAGGGTCCCGCAATACATAGCCTATAGCAGGAATGGAGAAAGCTAAGTGAGGGACCCGCCATACATAGCCTATAGCAGGAATGGAGAGAGCTAAGTGAGTGACCCGCAATGCATAGCCAACAACAGGAAATGAGAAAGCTAAGTGAGTGACCCGCAATACATAGCCTATAACAGGAATGGAGAAAGCTAAGTGTGAGACCCGCAATACATAGCCTATAGCAGGAATGGAGAAAGCTAAGTGAGGGACCCGCAATACATAGCCTATAGCAGGAATGGAGAAAGCTAAGTGAGGGACCCGCAATACATAGTCTATAGCAGGAATGGAGAAAGCTAAGTGTGAGACCCGCAATACATAGCCTATAGCAGGAATGGAGAAAGCTAAGTGAGGGACCCGCAATACATAGCCTATAGCAGAAATGGAGAAAGCTAAGTGAGGGACCCGCAATACATAGCCTATAGCAGGAATGGAGAGAGCTAAGTGAGGGACCCGCAATGCATAGCCTATAGCAGGAATGGAGAAAGCTAAGTGAAGGACCCGCAATACATAGCCTATAGCAGGAATGGAGAGAGCTAAGTGAGGGACCCGCAATACATAGCCTATAGCATGAATGGAGAAAGCTAAGTGAGGGACCCGCAATACATAGCCTATAGCAGGAATGGAGAGAGTTAAGTGAGGGAACCGCAATGCATAGCCTATAGCAGGAATGGAAAAAGCTAAGTGAGGGACCCGCAATACATAGCCTATAGCAGGAATGGAGAAAGCTAAGTGAGGGAACCGCAATACATAGCCTATAGCATGAATGGAGAAAGCTAAGTGAGGGTCCCGCAATGCATAGCCTATAGCAGGAATGGAGAGAGCTAAGTGAGGGCCCCGCAATACATAGCCTATAGCAGGAATGGAGAGAGCTAAGTGAGGGAACCGCAATACATAGCCTATAGCATGAATGGAGAAAGCTAAGTGAGGGAACCGCAATACATAGCCTATAGCATGAATGGAGAAAGCTAAGTGAGGGCCCCGCAATATATAGCCTATAGCAGGAATGGAGAGAGCTAAGTGAGGGACCCGCAATACATAGCCTATAGCAGGAATGGAGAGAGCTAAGTGAGGGAACCGCAATGCATAGCCTATAGCATGAATGGAGAAAGCTAAGTGAGGGCCCCGCAATACATAGCCTGTAGCAGGAATGGAGAGAGCTAAGTGAGGGAACCGCAATGCATAGCCTATAGCAGGAATGGAAAAAGCTAAGTGAGGGACCCGCAATACATAGCCTATAGCAGGAATGGAGAGAGCTAAGTGAGGGACCCGCAATACATAGCCTATAGCAGGAATGGAGAGAGCTAAGTGAGGGAACCGCAATACATAGCCTATAGCATGAATGGAGAAAGCTAAGTGAGGGACCCGCAATACATAGCCTATAGCAGGAATGGAGAGAGCTAAGTGAGGGAACCGCAATACATAGCCTATAGCATGAATGGAGAAAGCTAAGTGAGGGACCCGCAATACATAGCCTATAGCAGGAATGGAAAAAGCTAAGTGAGGGACCCGCAATACATAGCCTATAGCAGGAATGGAGAGAGCTAAGTGAGGGACCCGCAATACATAGCCTATAGCAGGAATGGAGAGAGCTAAGTGAGGGAACCGCAATACATAGCCTATAGCAGGAATGGAGAAAGCTAAGTGAGGGACCCGCAATACATAGCCTATAGCAGGAATGGAGAAAGCTAAGTGAGGGACCCGCAATACATAGCCTATAGCAGGAATGGAGAGAGCTAAGTGAGGGACCCGCAATGCATAGCCTATAGCAGGAATGGAGAAAGCTAAGTGAAGGACCCGCAATACATAGCCTATAGCAGGAATGGAGAAAGCTAAGTGTGAGACCCGCAATACATAGCCTATAGCAGGAATGGAGAGAGCTAAGTGAGGGACCCGCAATACATAGCCTATAGCATGAATGGAGAAAGCTAAGTGAGGGACCCGCAATACATAGCCTATAGCAGGAATGGAGAGAGCTAAGTGAGGGAACCGCAATGCATAGCCTATAGCAGGAATGGAAAAAGCTAAGTGAGGGACCCGCAATACATAGCCTATAGCAGGAATGGAGAAAGCTAAGTGAGGGAACCGCAATACATAGCCTATAGCATGAATGGAGAAAGCTAAGTGAGGGTCCCGCAATGCATAGCCTATAGCAGGAATGGAGAGAGCTAAGTGAGGGAACCGCAATACATAGCCTATAGCATGAATGGAGAAAGCTAAGTGAGGGAACCGCAATACATAGCCTATAGCATGAATGGAGAAAGCTAAGTGAGGGCCCCGCAATATATAGCCTATAGCAGGAATGGAGAAAGCTAAGTGAGTGACCCGCAATACATAGCCTATAGCAGGAATGGAGAGAGCTAAGTGAGTGACCCGCAATACATAGCCTATAGTAGGAATGGAGAAAGCTAAGTGAGGGACCCGCAATATATAGCCTATAGCAGGAATGGAGAAAGCTAAGTGAGGGACCCGCAATACATAGCCTATAGCAGGAATGGAGAAAGCTAAGTGAGGGACCCGCAATACATAGCCTATAGCAGGAATGGAGAGAGCTAAGTGAGTGACCCGCAATACATAGCCTATAGTAGGAATGGAGAAAGCTAAGTGAGGGACCCGCAATATATAGCCTATAGCAGGAATGGAGAAAGCTAAGTGAGGGACCCGCAATACATAGCCTATAGCAGGAATGGAGAGAGCTAAGTGAGGGAACCGCAATGCATAGCCTATAGCAGGAATGGAAAAAGCTAAGTGAGGGACCCGCAATACATAGCCTATAGCAGGAATGGAGAGAGCTAAGTGAGGGACCCGCAATACATAGCCTATAGCAGGAATGGAGAGAGCTAAGTGAGGGAACCGCAATACATAGCCTATAGCATGAATGGAGAAAGCTAAGTGAGGGACCCGCAATACATAGCCTATAGCAGGAATGGAAAAAGCTAAGTCAGGGCCCCGCAATATATAGCCTATAGCAGGAATGGAGAGAGCTAGGTGAGGGACCCGCAATACATAGCCTATAACAGGAATGGAGAAAGCTAAGTGAGGGAACCGCAATACATAGCCTATAACAGGAATGGAAAAAGCTAAGTGAGGGACCCGCAATACATAGCCTATAGCAGAAATGGAGAGAGCTAAGTGAGGGACCCGCAATACATAGCCTATAGCAGGAATGGAGAGAGCTAAGTGAGGGACCCGCAATACATAGCCACTAACAGGAATGGAGAAAGCTAAGTGAGGGACCCGCAATACATAGCCTATAGCAGGAATGGAGAGAGCTAAGTGAGGGAACCGCAATACATAGCCTATAGCATGAATGGAGAAAGCTAAGTGAGGGACCCGCAATACATAGCTTATAGCAGGAATGGAGAGAGCTAAGTGAGGGAACCGCAATACATAGCCTATAGCAGGAATGGAGAGAGCTAAGTGAGGGACCCGCAATACATAGCCTATAGCAGGAATGGAGAGAGCTAAGTGAGTGACCCGTAATACATAGCCTGTAGCAGAAATGGAGAGAGCTAAGTGAGGGTCCCGCAATACATAGCCTATAGCATGAATGGAGAAAGCTAAGTGAGGGACCCGCAATACATAGCCTGTAGCAGAAATGGAGAGAGCTAAGTGTGAGACCCGCAATGCATAGCCTGTAACAGGAATAACGACAGCTAAGTGTGGGACCCACAGTCCTGCAAAAACATGTGCACAGGTGGGATTAGAACCACGCGCGATGCGCTGCCAGACGTCACGGACCGCGTAATTACCACATATGTCAGGTCGCCGTACGGACAAACCTTGCGTTGTCACTCTGCGTAATTGTTCTCGCTTCGTGGAAATCCCATTGACTCATTTTCAATGCGCAAAAAACAATAAAAAAATATTAACTTTTTTTCATTGATATTTTTTCTTTTAAATTAATATATCTGGTAATGCGAGCCCTATATGACTCCAGGCGACATCCACCACAACGGGAAAAAACAACGGTAAAGAACTGCCTAAGCACAAAGTGTGGAGATATATATATACACAGGCATCGCGAAGTTGCACTGAACATAGTCCCGAAGCGCAATCGACGAGTTAGTAAACTTATGGTGAGCCCGGCGAGCCCTCAGACACGAGCCCACCGTAAACATTTACTCCTCTTGACTGTGCCCGAGGTGTGAAGCCTCCACGCGGCTTGATTATGACCGTGGTCGTTGGGGGCGCCACGGTCCAGATACAGCCTGTTGTCTCCCCGTCGACCCCGAAAATAACCCCGGCGTCGATGTCTCCGTCCGTGTGTAGACCAGGTACTCAAGGTCAACAAAGGTTACCCTTACCTGCACCCGAATAACCGAACATACATAGATATATATCTATAAAGATGAATATTTATGTGTGGCGAAAATTGTGTTATTAAAGGCCCAAACAACAAAGTCACAAGGGATTATCATTTAGTAAAGTGCAAAAAATTGCCATATATACATCTATTCGTATTAATGTCATTTCATCCTCAAATGGTCTAACGCGCAGAGTATTAGCTTCATGAAGAAGGAGACACGGGTGTTTGCCTGTATAAGATGAACTGCGGAAGAACGTGCTTGTAGGGGCCGTTTGTCTTGGGTGTGTCCCCGGCAGCAATGGGTTTATTGGGCTGTGACATGCTCAGCTTGACAGGCCATTGTGCTGCTTACTACAATCACGACCGGAAGCTTTCGACCAAAGGCCTTCTGGGAAGGGAACCCGGTGGCGGGGAAGGTCGCCTGCCCTTTAGGCGTCGCCGACAAGATCAGCGTCGCCGGGGACCCTATCAGCCAAGACAATAGCAGCAGAGGCAGGGAAATCATACGAAAGGGCAGAAGCTTCGATACGTCACGTCTGTGATAAAACGCCCCTACGTCACAGCGAGTGATTGTGCGACGTCATAAAGGGCGATTGTCGCACGACATGCAAAGATGCCACCACTAACGTTGCCTGGCAATGCGTTTGGCCTCACAGAGGCTTTACACGCAAACTGCAGGCAACGAGGACTTAAAGCGAGGCTATCAGTTAATCCGGTGGTACAGGATTAAGACGCTAGCATTGTTATAACTCACAAGGGACCGGCGGCGTGCCTTGAGCTATGGTGTTACTTAGATCTGATCCATCACTAAATGGCATTGTCTTGTACGATTGATGGAGCTTATACCTAGCTGAGCATTGTTATCTCTGGCGATAAGCTAGTATCAAGAATTTAGACTGCACCGCTAAATCTTGATTTATTTATTAAGTTAACTGAACTGAGAGTTTAATAGTGTAAAGCCATTTAAGTTAATGCATCAAGGATTTGGCTTCAATGAACAAACAAACATTACGAAATAGAAATTGGTGGGCAACGGGAAATATCGCCACACCGGTATCGATAAGTATGTATAGTTACATGTACTATAATAGGAAAATCAGCCTTATACCGCTTCCTGGGATTCCCGAAGTAATTGTAAATATAA
Source organism: Arenicola marina (assembly GCA_964019135.1). Taxonomy (NCBI): domain Eukaryota; kingdom Metazoa; phylum Annelida; class Polychaeta; family Arenicolidae; genus Arenicola; species Arenicola marina. The sequence goes on from OZ025259.1 coordinate 1,096,668, forward strand.
TGGTTTGAAACCGTTTATGTATGAAACCCAATAAATATCGGCCTGACGTTGCCACCACGTTACCACCACGTTAGCACCACGTTGTCACTGAAAGCTTGTCACCGCGTTACCACCATGTTGTCAGTGAGGCGATGGGGGAAGCGAGGGGGGAGGGGGGGGGGCGGTGGGGGGGGGGGGCGACAATGGGCGGGGGGTAGGCCAAGCCACGGCGCTCGTCCTGTGGCGGGGAGGAAGAAGAGTATGGAGTGCCCGCCCCCCTCCCCCCCCCCCCCCCCACTGAACACCCCTGGAGTGGCCAGGTCGGCAAGGCCGGATTGGCGCCAACTTCACTGTTATTATCTATCACAACATTCTATTTGATCGAGTCGCGTGCCACCAAATACACTGATTTCACTGGACATCAACAGTAAAGTAACCTGGATGGAATTCTGTATGCATTTATAATCCCAGTTATAGGTCATTCGAGACATTAATTCCGTCAAGTGTTCCTTGATTTCATTGCGGTTACCGGCACTTTCAGTCGGTAAGGCTATATCGCGCCTTTCAGTATAGGTTAATGTATGTGTAACATGACGAGTGACAATAGGCTATCCTCTCACAGACGTAAAAGTGACCGATGATATCACTATAATGGATGTATCTTTCCGCATCACACGTACCAATGTGGTGTACATGTCACATTGATTATACAGGAAAAGCACTTATGGTTCATTATAATAAAATATGTATTACATAATATAATAATTGTCACAACACGATATACTCACCCTATCACCGCTAAAGAGCGACGCATACCCCCTCTTCCGGAGATTTCCTTCCTTGGACGCGATATCATTAGACCTGTCCTCGGACTTTTGGCGCCGGGTAAGATCAATGTACGTCGCCGAAACCGGCTCCAACACAGCCGACATTATCACCATAGCAACTAAGAGGCGAACACGTGACACGGAAAAGGTGATCTTCATCCGGGGAGTGACGCGGGGTGCGACGACGCATGCGCTTGGCGGTGCTATCTGGATTGGCGCCATGATGTTATGTCCCGTAGATACACTCAGATATTAATAGCTATATATAAATATATATATATGGGTGAATCGCGCCCGCAGCAAACTGAAGCAACCGACCCCAGCCGGCGTGCTGTCCGCATTCAGTATGCAATGGCGGGACTCGCTAGCGGCCGCTCCTGGATATCTCGAAATTTCCTGGATCCCTAGCTTTCGAGTACGATCCCTGGATGGATGGATTCCCCGTCGGCTGTGTTTACGTGTGTCTGTCGCTCTATCCAGGCGAGTGCCTTCTATTCGTCTGAAGTCGGGTCCCTTCAAAGCCGGCTGCACGCTCGGTCTGTCCGCGCGGGCCGTGTGGACGGACGGGAGGGTCTCGGCCTCGGCCCGGGCCTCTCACCGGCTGATGGGGCGGGGAGGGGGCGAGGAGGGGGGGCGTGGGTACTGTGAGGGCACCCGGCGCGTGTAACTAACCCCCCACTCGGCGCTCTCACTTCCTCCTCAGGCAGTCACCAGGTGTCGCGTCGATAGCACCAAGGTCAAGCCGACACCTTCAGCCCCTGCAAAAAGTAGATAAAACACCACAGCGACAATGAGAGTGTCTCTTGTTTAGTTAAGGCTACACCATAAGGGGAAAGTTTAGCACGCCGCTAGTTGTCAATCAAGCGAACACACGGAACACATTGACACGCCACATGTCTGTAACACGTAACATCATCCCGTCAAACATATGGACAGGCCGTAACCAGCATAAACCAAAACAAAAAACCGCTATATTCCTGCAGTTGTCACAACTCGTTTCGGTTGCTACCGTTTGAATTGGAAGTTTTGTGGCATATGTACAACAGCTAGATAGAATATATATTTAATGAAACTTAAACAGACAGGAGTGTGTACAGAAACCCTTGAAAGGAGGGGCACAATAAAACGTTCTACATCAGGGGCGGAGAGACGAAAAGGGGGGTCCATTGAAATTTGCGACCATGGGGGTGGGTCCATTGAAACTTGGTACCAGGGGGGGGGGGGCGAGGCCAACGCCACAGATAGCGTTCTTCCTCAAAGAGGGGGAGGGGGGCACTAAAGACTTGTGACCGGGGATCGAGGGGCTCTGGAAAAAATTGCGACCGGGGGGGCGGGGGGTGGGGGGAGGGAGGCTTTGAACAAAATGGCCCTGCATGTTATGTACCATTTGCACCATTTATAATCGCTGGCAACAAAGAACACATAAACTACAAACCTAGATGCATTGTCATCGCCAGGGGGCACAGAATTTGAAGGGGGGGGGCAGATATACTTTATGGTGTGAAAGGGGGCCACGTACCCCCTTTGCTCCCCCCCCCCCCCAGTGGGACGTAAGGGGAGGGGGGGCGTGTACTCAGCCCACCCCCTTCACTCAGACTTGTTGTAAACATACCCTCCCACCAATAAGTCACAGCTAATTCTGCGAGCACATCCGCTTGTCTGTAGGTGATATCTCATTCGTTGACAACCCAAATGACGTCACCAACGAATTGACCAATGGCATGGTCCGACCCTCACGCCGCAGTGCGAGGCTGGGGCTCCCCAGTGCCACTCACAGTCAAATAACCAATTACCACTGCAGCGTGAATGTGACTTTGGTCGGTTTAATTTATACCTACTCTTCGCGCACGTGCTGTGCTCTGTTACTGGGCGGGTCAGACATCTTTAACGTCACAGGGAGGGTAGGGGGGGGGGGGGGTGTTCACGCGTCGGAACCTCGTAAACCACGTGCGCGCGAAAGGTACAAATTAAAGTTGTCATGTCAATAATTAGAACTACAATTACCCAGCGAGACTGTGCGTTACTTGCCCTGTGGTGTCACCTGGGTATATATATATGTTATATATATCACGGGGCCACGTCACGTGGTACATTACTCATGGCGGTTCAGGATGCATATCTCATAGCGGTCCAGGATACATATCTCATGGCGGCACAGGATTTATATCTCATGGCGGTACAGGGTTCATATCTCATAGCGGTCCAGGATACATATCTCATGGCGGCACAGGATTTATATCTCATGGCGGTACAGGGTTCATATCTCATAGCGGTACAGGATACATATCTCATGGCGTCATACGGTACTTATCTCACGGCGTCAAACGGTACATATCTCATGGCGGTACAGAATACATATCTCACGGCGGTACACGGTACATATCTCATGGCGGTACAGAATACATATCTCACGGCGGTACACGGTACATATCTCATGGCGGTACAGGGTTTATATCTCATGGCGGTACAGGGTTCATATCTCACGGAGCTACAGGGGTCATATCTCATGGCGGTACAGGGTTTATATCTCATGGCGGTACAGGGTTCATATCTCACGGAGCTACAGGGGTCATATCTCACGAAGCTACAGGGTTCATATCTCATGGCGTACAGAATACATATCTCCCGGCGGTACACGGTACATATCTCATGGCGGTACAGGGTTCATATCTCACGGCGATATAAGGCACATACCTCATGGCATCACAGGTTATGTATCTCACTGCGTCACAGGGTTCATATCTCATGGCGTCATACGGTACGTATCTCACAGAGCTACAGGGGTTATATCTCACGGCGGTGTAAGGCACATATCTCACGGCGGTACGGGGTTCATATCTCACAGAGCTACAGGAGTTATATCTCACGGCGGTACGGGGTTTATATCTCACAGAGCTACAGGGGTCATATCTCACAAAGCTACAGGGGGCATATCTCACGGCGGTGTAAGGCACATATCTCACGGCGGTGTAAGGTACATATCTCACGGCGGTGTAAGGCATATATCTCACGGCGGTGTAAGGTACATATCTCACGGCGGTGTAAGGTACATATCTCACGGCGGTGTAAGGTACATATCTCACGGCGGTGTAAGGTACATATCTCACGGCGGTGTAAGGTACATATCTCACGGCGGTGTAAGGTACATATCTCACGGCGGTGTAAGGTACATATCTCACGGCGGTGTAAGGTACATATCTCACGGCGGTGTAAGGCATATATCTCACGGCGGTGTAAGGTACATATCTCACGGCGGTGTAAGGTACATATCTCACGGCGGTGTAAGGTACATATCTCACGGCGGTGTAAGGTACATATCTCACGGCGGTGTAAGGTACATATCTCACGGCGGTGTAAGGTACATATCTCACGACGGTGTAAGGTACATATCTCACGGCGGTGTAAGGCACATATCTCACGGCGGTGTAAGGCACATATCTCACGGCGGTGTAAGGTACATATCTCACGCCGGTGTAAGGTACATATCTCACGGCGGTGTAAGGCACATATCTCACGGCGGTGTAAGGTACATATCTCACGGCGGTGTAAGGTACATATCTCACGGCGGTGTAAGGCACATATCTCACGGCGGTGCAAGGTACATATCTCACGGCGGTGTAAGGTACATATCTCACGGCGGTGTAAGGCATATATCTCATGGCGGTGTAAGGCACATATCTCACGGCGGTGTAAGGTACATATCTCACGGCGGTGTAAGGTACATATCTCACGGCGGTGTAAGGCACATATCTCATGGCGGTGTAAGGTACATATCTCACGGCGGTACGGGGTTCATATCTCACAGAGCTACAGGGGTCATATCTCACGGCGGTGTAAGGTACATATCTCACGGCGGTGTAAGTTACATATCTCACGGCGGTGTAAGGCACATATCTCACGGCGGTGTAAGGTACATATCTCACGGCGGTGTAAGGCACATATCTCACGGCGGTGTAAGGTACATATCTCACGGCGGTGTAAGGTACATATCTCATGGCGGTGTAAGGTACATATCTCACGGCGGTACTGGGTTCATATCTCACAGAGCTACAGGGGTCATATCTCACGGCGGTGTAAGGCACATATCTCACGGCGGTGTAAGGTACATATCTCACGGCGGTACGGGGTTCATATCTCACAGAGCTACAGGGGTCATATCTCACGGCGGTGTAAGGCACATATCTCATGGCGGTGTAAGGTACATATCTCACGGCGGTGTAAGGTACATATCTCATGGCGGTGTAAGGTACATATCTCACGGCGGTACTGGGTTCATATCTCACAGAGCTACAGGGGTCATATCTCACGGCGGTGTAAGGCACATATCTCACGGCGGTGTAAGGCACATATCTCACGGCGGTGTAAAGTACATATTTCACGGCGGTGTATAGTGTTCCTGCTGTGATCTGTACCGGAGAACGGCGTCTGTATATTGCAAATATCTACCCGGTCTCGGATATCTCCCCATCTACTGCAATGAGCACTAGCTGCCAGTCGTCTCCGGTCTGGTACTTAGTGCGTGTCAAATGGCACTTTACAAGACAGACATAAATAGATGCAAAAATCGCATCCATGCATTCAAACAGATTTTCTTCTTTCATGATGTCAGCGTGAAATATGACGGATAAATCTTATAAAATATGAGTCTTTGTTTGCGGGAACACAGCATAGGGGATCAGATTGATATAGTATCAAAAGGACACGGAGCTTTGAGGGACCCAATACGACATATGATACAACAAAACTGGGCTATGGCTGTAATGATACCAATATCTCATAAAGAGGGGGTCTCTGAGAGCCCGGGGGCGCGGCGTCTGGCCAGTCACCAACAATAATAGACGTTGGGGAGAGACTGGCATCGCGGATATACTGCCAACAGTCTCTGTGCTAGGGCGTATACTCTTACTGAGGCGAGCATAAAAGTGCATGAAGTTGGCATGAAAATATAATGTTACCCCAACCCACCGAGCCCAATCTCACCCCGCCCCCCCCCCCCCCCCCCCCGACACACTTAGTTTTTAACTGTTTTTAAAAATGATTTCATCATTTCACAATGATTTGATAAATGCACAATTATTTTCTGCGGGAGGCGATTTGACCTGCTCGACCGTGTTTTTTGAGCCGCGTTAGAGATGTGGGGGCGGTGGGGGGGGGGGCAATGCCTACCGCGGGATTCACTGCCTAGCAACGGCAGCACCACATTTAAAGCTGCTCATACAAAAATTACCCACGTACAACGATTTTCAAAGTCTGTGTCAGAAATGTTTTGCACACATTATTATCTGACTGTGTGCATGTTAGCTCTGTACGTAAATAAATACGTTATCATACGTAACAAAAAAAGGCTAAAACAGGCAGCGAGGCCCGAAGTCTGATGATGCACATAGCTAGTGTTATATTGTACGTACACTAAGAACCTAACGACATAATTTCTATTCAATAGATTTGAAAAGCTTCTCATGGCAAATACTGCTGTGTGAGTATCTTTATAACAACCATATAACAAGCCCTCGAATGACTGCATTTTCCTCTTTCTGTTGTTCGAGCTACAATAAGTGTGTTCTGCACTAAGAAACATACGACAAAGTTTCCATTCAGACAATACGTTTTACAAGTTTCTCAGGGAAAATATCGCATGTTCCTCTTTTTGTTTTGTGAACCTACGCAACCGGATTTGGCCCCCATATCACTTCGCATTTTGACCACGTGGTCTGCGCAGGGGGCCACTACTCTATAGTACGCCACTAGATGACGCCACCTGATGTAACTAGTTGCACCCTTAGAATGTAACCTGGCTGTGTACCTGGCCAGCTCCCGCGGGAAAGTTCCCGGATTGTTCTTCTGTTTTTACTCGTTCTTCAAAGTCACCTTTCCGCTCCCGAGGAGTGGAAGGGTCGGAAGGAGCGAAGGACGAAGGGGGGGGGGAGCTATGACTGCTGCTCGACTGGTTTGTGGAGTTCTAATGGAGCGTCTGTGTCGTATGTCGACTTGTAGTGTTATTATGATAGCTGGTTAACGTGCAGACCGCGGGGTACTGAGGGCGTTGGGGGTGCTACAGGCGCCAGGTAAAGCTATCCCACGGCGGGGGTGCCTGGCAGTTCTCACCCCTACCATGACCCACGCCCTCACCCCTTCCCCCCCACCCCATCCCCATATTCACACAAACCCACCGTCCCATCCTCATTTTAACCATCGCATCCATTCTCACACATACCCTGACTCTCACCCCCACTCTCACCCCCACTCTCACCCCCACTCTCACCCCCACTCTTACCCTCAGCAAATCCACACCATCACCCCCCACGCCACCTCCCACCCCTACCCCCACCAGTTTTCTGATCTCTGGTCTAACCGCTACACCAGAAATACCCCCTTTTAACCAATCCAAATGCTTTCGATGCAAATGCATCTGATCGATCAGTGTATTTGATCTATTAAATCTTAGATCAGAACGACCTCCCCACCCAACCCCCACAGCCACCTACACCCCACGGCAGCGGCACCTATGATCCCGAGGCCCGATCCAACGCAACACTCACACCCCTACCATCCCCACGCGACTCCCCCCCCCCTTCACCCCCACCCTTACCCCGTCCTCTCCTTCCCACCATCCGTTCTGGTGTAACCAGGTCACGGCGTTACGTTCGGATGCCGCCGGCGTCTGGACCGAGCCGTAAAAATGTCAACTCAAAGTCTGGCGTGATTGACAGGTGGCTGTAGCTTCTGATGGACGATGGCCGTGAGGGGAGGGCGGAAGGGGTGGTTGGGGTGGGCGTGGGGGGGGGGGCTAGACGAACGCTAGGGCGTGCGGAAGATGGGATATAGGACCGGGGGGGGGGTGGGGGGGGTACACAGGAACGAACGATGGCGCGCGTCTCCTACTCTGTTTTCCCAGGTATGCTGCATAAAACTAGCCCCGTCGCCGCCGCTGTCATGTCTCTGGCTTTCTGCTTGTGAGTCCCGTACGTATTTATGGAAAGCTCATCATCACAATTAGTGTGAATAAAAAGAGAGCTCTTGCAGCAGCAGTTTGCCTTGTGCGGGGCTTCACCCCCCCCCCCCCCCACGCACTCCATGTCGCTGGGGGCAACGGCCGGAGAGTAACGCCATGGTACCACAGCCTGACACTTTAGTGGGCACCAAAAGCAGGGGCGGATCCAGGAATTTGAAAATAGGGGAGTCCAAACTTGCGACCGGGGGGCGGGGGGGCTCTGAAAAAAATTGCCACTGGGGGATCATTTCTTTGACGACCGGGGGGTTCACTGAAAACTTGCGACCGGGGAGTGTCCACGCCTCCTCAAATAGCGTTCTTTCTCAAAATGGGGGGGGGAGGGGGTCCACGCCACAGATAGCCTAAATTGTGCACTAAAACAGGACTTTCTTCCTTTAAAAAAAGGGGATCCGGACACCCTGGACTACCCCCCCCCCCCTGGATCCACCCTTGATAAGTACGGAAGCCAATCTTGGTACCTGGGCGTCAATACTAAGCAATATCAATGTTGCGTATTTACAGTCACATAGATTTATGTGTTCGTGTATGGCTGACCAGGCATTGGCCCTCTGAATGCCTTTTCCCAGCTTCGCAGCGATACAGCCAAACACCGAAAGGTTAGTTACAGGTGCATTGGCGTCAGTAATCCTTCTGCAAACCAGGACGAGATAGGTAAATGCCGCTGTATTCGACTACATAGACATATTTTGTCGCGACTTGACATTATCCTCGGTCATAGATGTTGGAAGGCACACCTGGCAGGCCGAGATGTTGGTGACGGTTTACCAAATAGCGAATTTTCAGTTATGTATTATGGGCTGCTAAGGTATGATGATCCTTTCGTTTTCACGGCAAATCGTACAAATAAGCCAATGATGTTAAGTCTGAGGGATCATGTTTAAAGTCACCGCCACTTCGTCACTTGGTCACTTGGGTGGAATTATGGTATAAATGTGATGGTATATAATTTTAGAAAACAAATTGGGAGTCCTCACCATTCGTACCCCTCCCCCCCCCCCCTCCCGGTCCCACCCTACCCGGCCCATACACACGAACATACCCGTCCCACTGCGAGACATTGAATTTTTTGTTTATGTATCACCACCCTCTTTAACACAAACACACCCCTTCCCACTGCAAGACATGGGAGGTTTGTTTACGTCGCGCCCTCATTCACGGTCTATGAACTCTCATGCTGGTATATAGTTTATTTATTAGCCTGCTGAGAAGAAAACCATTTGTGCACTGGTCGGTTTACGGATGAGTGATATCATAAGGCGATATTACAAGCGGAAATGCCATCAGCAATCATTGAGCATGTCACGAAACTTATGTCGTGAAGTTTATTTTATTTCATTTACAGCTAAATGATTCTCATACATCCTTCAGGTTCTTCTGCCTCCCTGTGAATCGATAGAGGACCATGAATGATTAGATTTATTGACGGATGACCAGGGGTGGATCTAGGGGGGGGGGGGGGTTGCGCCCGCCCGCCCCCCCCCCCTCTTCTTTTGGAACATAAGCATAAAATGAAAATGTTGGGTTTTTGGTGGTCATTATTTTATTAGAAGGAAGAACATTATATTTCCGGCGTAATAATAAAGTGATATAATTATAATTTCTTCATGCCCCAAGGGGGGACGCTAAGCCAGGGTTGGCTGTTGGCAGTCCCAAAGCTTCGCAGTACAAACCCTTGGCACATCTGCTACACCTGGCAAGTGAGCCAACTGGGATTGAGCAACCGGGAGGGTATGGCTGGGGATGATCCAGGATTTTCATATAAAACTGCTCCCGAAACTCACCATCATCGTGTGAGAAACCTAATGTAATGCAGCAGAATGTGTTGGTGGATACCTCCGCCACCGCCACCACCACCACCAGCCGTATAGGCCTGAGACGGGATGTATATGTGACCACCAAACTCATCCTACATCATCATAGCCTGAGACATGTTTAAGGTTCGACCCACACCATTATCCCGCCATTTATCACAGAAGCCTTGACTTCTAAAAGGCATTCTTTAACGCGAATGCAAGTAAACTGACCGACACCGGGCGCGTGGTTTGACCGGAAATAGTTAGACACGTGCACAAAGGGCGACATACATAACGATCGAGGCATACACGCTGAACTATATATAAATACATGCGTACACCAAGCGAAACCCAATTAGGGAGACTTATATATATACTAAGTCTCGCTGACGTCTCGCCGAGACTACGGACTAAGTGGCTGCTTGAGCAGTCAGTCCCGTGACTGGCGCCGGGAGCCACAGGTGACGGCTATCAATCTCGAGGTCTGACCACATGGCCATGACCTTGACCTTCATTAAGAGCCATATCCGGGACGGGGGACGTCCATCATCCTTAAACGCCGACTTCAAAGGAGACGGGATCTGCGCGCGAAAACGGCGATAATAGGGGATATGAGTCATATATATTTAAGGGTTGCTGGTTTAACGGGCTTTCCTGGAACAAATAAAATGCAATCGATCCTTGCGAATGACGTCAGCATGTGTATATTCCCTGGACACGTGCTGGGGGAAGTTAAATATGCTTGTAATCGCTTTTGAATTGAGGTTGTGGTCGCGCGCTGCAGACGAATCGGAAATGCTTGACTAGTGAGACTCGCACTTTTATATCTGCTGACTGCAAAACCACACGTATAGAGCGGATTGTATGTATCAAGTTGGTGCCGGGTTTTGTGAGGCATGTCTACGTTAAATCTTAATCATGTTGAGCCTTAACATTACGCGTCCATTGGTCATATAGCGTAGGCGGCCTAGCCCCTCTCGTCCCACCCCGCAGTCTCTCCACACTGACACATATAGCGTAGGCGGCCTAGCCCCTCTCGTCCCACCCCGCAGTCTCTCCACACTGACACATATAGCGTAGGCGGCCTAGCCCCTCTCGTCCCACCCCGCAGTCTCTCCACACTGACACATATAGCGTAGGCGGCCTAGCCCCTCTCGTCCCACCCCGCAGTCTCTCCACACTGACACATATAGCGTAGGCGGCCTAGCCCCTCTCGTCCCACCCCGCAGTCTCTCCACACTGACACATATAGCGTAGGCGGCCTAGCCCCTCTCGTCCCACCCCGCAGTCTCTCCACACTGACACATATAGCGTAGGCGGCCTAGCCCCTCTCGTCCCACCCCGCAGTCTCTCCACACTGACACATATAGCGTAGGCGGCCTAGCCCCTCTCGTCCCACCCCGCAGTCTCTCCACACTGACACATATAGCGTAGGCGGCCTAGCCCCTCTCGTCCCACCCCGCAGTCTCTCCACACTGACACATATAGCGTAGGCGGCCTAGCCCCTCTCGTCCCACCCCGCAGTCTCTCCACACTGACACATATAGCGTAGGCGGCCTAGCCCCTCTCGTCCCACCCCGCAGTCTCTCCACACTGACACATATAGCGTAGGCGGCCTAGCCCCTCTCGTCCCACCCCGCAGTCTCTCCACACTGACACATATAGCGTAGGCGGCCTAGCCCCTCTCGTCCCACCCCGCAGTCTCTCCACACTGACACATATAGCGTAGGCGGCCTAGCCCCTCTCGTCCCACCCCGCAGTCTCTCCACACTGACACATATAGCGTAGGCGGCCTAGCCCCTCTCGTCCCACCCCGCAGTCTCTCCACACTGACACAACGCAACTGTACAAACTGCATCCACCAGCGGCGTGTGCGGGCAAAAGTGTTCCGCGGGCAAATCTGTCAAATTGCGAATCACGGGCCATTAGGAAACAATATGCGGTGCTGGTAGTGGGAGAGATGAGTGCCTGGCCAGGGCGGCATTTAGCACAGCCGCCAGAGGCTGTCGATCACCGCTCCCGGGGTTGTGGTGGTAGCATTCAGACCGCCGGTGTGAAGCGGCTCTACCATGTCTACCAGGTAGTTAGGTCCCTGGCCAATCTATGGCCTGGCTGCCGGCGATACGGCAGACCAAAGTAGCCTAATGTCCTGCGAAAGTTACTATAGCTGACACAGAAACTGCAGCAGCGACAGTTCATCTGAAGTTCTTCCCGCCTTAAAGCTATTCAAACAGACTTTTTCCGCCAAAATATCGTCACGATGTAGCATTCTATGGCCTGATAAATGCAACAATAATCGATTGTTATTACGCGTGACATTGACACAAAACAGGGTCATAAGCCAGTGAAATCACACACACATATCTGTGACGTAGTACACATATTTTCCAACTTACGATCAGCTGTCAACCTGTTAGCCATTTTAGGTATGTTTGTCATCTCATTTTAAGCGATTACTACGTGTCTATCAAAAGTAAATGTTGATCTGTTATGCCAGTTACAGGTTGTTTTTTTAATTGGCGGAATAGCTATGAATAACTTTAGGGATGGGTGTAACTGTAACAATAGTGGTGGATCTTGTGTGTTGACGGACGCCTTCGTCTGAACAAATCAAAGTCTTTGTCAGCGTCCACAACGTATTTCACCGGCAAGTAACCATACCAAGACACCAAAGCTAACCCCAAATAAACAAGTGTTACTTCTTCCACGGCCACACGAGTAAGGTACTGGTGATCCCAGGTTATAACACATATTTTACACATACCCTTTTATAACTCTTGCAGATTGACCGGTGATACCACATGAAAGTGCGAGGTCATCTAGAAGTTCCCCCTTACGCTTGTCCATATGACGTTCCGGCAGTCACCCTGTGGATCGGGTAGTCCCCTAATTATGTTTGGACTTTATATTCCCTTATCACGTCATCACATCGTGTCACCTACCACTACCCACACGTTACCATGCCCCTTGGGGTCATCACACCGGGCTGCCTTGCCATTGTACACACATGATTACCCTTGACGTTTGTAAATGGCAAAGTAACTCCGGTCTCACCCTATCATCTAGCTTGCTGTCTGTCATCCTGTTTTCCTTACCCCTCCAGGGGCGGATCCAGGGGGGGGGAGGGGGGTAGGGGGTAGCGGAACACCCCCCCCCTTGGGAACCCGGACATACACTGTTAAAGTCGGCTTCTCCGAGCAGCGCCCGCCCCCCCCCCCCCACCCCCGGTCGCAAGTTTTTCAGAGAGCAACTCCCCCCCTTGGCAAAAAGAGAGCACCACCCCCCCCTCGGTCGCAAGTTTTCAGAGAGCAACACCCTCCCTTGGCAAATTCCTAGATCCGCCCCTGCCCCTCCCAGTTGCTCGAGATCTCGTTAGTCTCGTTAGTCTCTCTTGCTATATACATGTATACATATATGTAAATGTATGTCTCTGACGCTCTCTCTCTGTCTCTCTCTCTCTATCTCTCTCTTTGTCTCAACCATCTCTATCCCTTTCTCAATCGTCTCTCTCCCTGTCTCTCTCCCATCTCTCTATCGTACTCTCTTTCTAACTTTCACTCGGTTTGTCTACACCCTACATGAGCCCCTCCCTCCACCCGTCCAACTCTCAGGCTGTCTCCGTTCTTTCATCCGCTGTAATGCAGCGTTAACGCCGACATGGCCGGAAACACTTCAGCGGTGCATCCCTGTAAAGAATTAAACACCCTTCTACTCCGAACGTAGACGCCCTTGACCCCCATCCCTCTTCTACACCCCTCATGGTCCTCCCTCCCCTCCCTATACCCCCTTTCCGTCCCTCTAACCTCTCCTGGCCCTCCCTGCCAATTCATATACCCCCCCCCCTCGATCCCCCTCGATCCCCGTCCCTCCCCCTCTCTCTCCTTTTCTCGGCCCCTTCTCTGGACCCCCATCGCCCCCTCGTCCCCCCCACCAGCCCCGCCCGTCTTCACGACTCCCCCTGCTGCAGCCCTCACTGAATGGTAAGGAGCACACAGGCCATTACAACATTGGCTTTTTCGCCTCATTATGTCAGGTCGCTGTGTCGCTGTATGACGGTTTCCCGTCACTTTCCACCTTTCACTGCCGGGAGGACCGTGACGCCGTCAGACCATGGTGAATGGGGCGCATAGGCGGTGGGGCGACATGAATGGGGGACGCTTTCTCATGTGGGCGACATGTGTGGCGGCCGCTAAAATGACGGGGCTTCAGTGCAGGCCAAACAAGTCGCGTGTTTCTGGTCAACTCACCCGTGGATTGGAAGCCTGCCATATACGCTTGTAAAGATGTTTGGTTAGTTGTATATTCAGGACGCTTTAATCACGTTTGGTCATTGCACGTCAATGGGGGAAGGAAGGGAGAGTGAAGCCATGTCCCCTGGGGTAACCCCCCTGCTCTTTGCGAAGAAAGACATGGGATCTTTATCCTGCGACCCCACAGACATGGCCACAGCGGGGCTCGAATCATCGATACACGTGCCGTCTCAGGTGGCCAGTACACTCAAGGCGAGTGCTCTAACCTACTGAGCTACCGGACCGTCCCCCACTTATAAAGAATACGAAGTTAAGTCAGGATAGTATGTAACTATGTCAATCACCAAAATAATTATATTCATCGTGCAGGCAACCTTTATTTTCAGTGCCGCGATGTCGCGTATTTATAGAATCGGTGGGTTTAAGCAGAAACAATTACTTTGGTTGGCCTTATAATTTAAGCACCCGGGTTGCCCGCCTGAATGAGCCATGCACACGGGGCGAATAGATCAAGGGAATGCTTGCTTACGGCATTACAACGGAAAGAGGAGGGCAAAATGACGCTCGATTCCTTTTCACCCAATTTTCATGGGTCAACGCAACAAAATGTCGGGTTTGACCTTGAACTTTTTATCAGCACTATAGCAACGCGTGTAGGCAAGGTCACGAGACAAAGCTCCGGGCAGACCTTAAGGCGGGGGACGGGACAGAGGGGCTGAGGGGCTGAGGGGTGGGGAGGATGAAAGTAAAGCGGGAGGATTGGGGGGGGATGAGGGAGGGGCAGAAATTAAAAAAACATGGGGCCATGCCTGTTGGGAGTAGCCGTAGGGTAAAAACCACCGGACGGGAGAAGGTACGAGAGAAGGTGGATGTCATCACTAGGGTGGGGGCTGAAGTGGGGGCCGGGGGGCGGGGAGTAGGGGTTGGCGATGGGGTGGCGGGGAGCTCGAGGGGGCGTCAGAGGTGGGATGGGTGGCGATGGGGGTGTCGGATGAGGGGTGTCGGAGGAGGGGTGTCGGAGGAGGGGTGGCGGTTGGAGATGGGTTGCGTGGGTGGGTGAGGTTAGGTTGCCAGGGCACGACGCATGTGTTATCGTCGCTCTAGGCAATTTGTTCTCAGCGATGCCCAGGACGATAGTGTCATAACGTGAGGAGGTGTTCATGATGAGCTGCGGAAGCCAGCAGGATCTAACTTGGGGTCCACCACCCTACCCACTCCGCCCCCCCCCCCTACCCCACACCCCGACAGGATAGCGACAAGATGACTACAGTGACACAATAACGAAGCACTCACGTGACATCTGTACGTGAGGTTTCTCATTGCCCCACACTATTGAGCGGATTATTTGCTAAGGCAACCGTTACACGGTGACATCGCCTGTTAGTCGTATGGCCAGCTTCTCAGGCTCACTCACTTAGGAATTCCCCTTTGAGTAGCGACCCCTGGCGGAGCAACGTGCAGCCGTAACCTAAATGATTATTTATCATGTACCTAGCCCAGAAATATTTTTATATTTTATCGTCAAATAAATGTCACATTGAACTTGTTTTTTGGCTCCGGTGAAAGGATCCAACGATTTACAGGTAAATAATACGTTCGGGTCCAACAGTATACGAATATTACTCTCATTTTTTACCCCTGGCCAAGAAACTGGATATTGAACGTGATAAAAACGGCATTGTGTTGACATTTTCTGTGCCCTAATATAGCCGGATTTGAAAATCTGCTTCACTTTACCAGAATTTGCGGGAACAAATGCACAGAGACCCCCGCTGATACCACTACAATACGGATCCAGTGAAATATTTCTCAATCAGAGACATGCGTGAGGCGGTGTGATTGGGTGCGCCACCGCCCCCCACCCCCCACCCCACCACTACCCGCAACGCCGCAGGGTGGGGTGGGGTTCGGTAGGAGGTGGCTATTTGACGCAGCTGCTTCCCAGACCCAGGGGTCAAACCCAGCCACCGACGTCCTGACCCGTCGACCCGTGCCGAACGCCCACCGCGCCAGGAATAAGTGCATTTGAAAAAATATATATACACGAAACTATTACTGTGCATTTAAGAAAACTTTGCATTATAGTTGTATTTTAATTTGGCCGATGTAAAAAAATCATCGGGGAAATTGGTTACCGTATTGAGTGGCTGTGTCTGTGAATGAGAGGTGACAATGATGTTTTATATATGCCGGGATCTCTCCCCTGGCGGCCACGCCAGTGTTGGGGTCCCATTATTCGCTATTATCAACTTTGTGTACATACCGTAGACGTCTGACTTATAAAATATGAATTGCTTCTCAGTGTAAATAATTTAACAAAACATGCATAGCTTTATGGTTATATCCGATGGCTGCTCAATTGAATTATTATTAATTAAAAGGGAGTTATATATCTTAACGGCTATGAAAGTATCCGCAAGTCGTGACACTAGACATAACAGTTTTGGGCTGTCAAAAACTTCCTGGAGGTAATTTCAGTGCATGTAAATTACAATTACGCGACTGTGGCTGACTGGCCGTTAGATCAGAGTCCATCGATGAAGGTTTCACTGTAGAGTAGTGGTATGAAGTGACGGCTGGGCGGGACAGGGCGGCCAACCACTCGCCTAGATACCCCCCCCCCCCCTCACCCCGCCCACACACACACACTGACAACCAACACACCACCCCCCCCCCAACACCCCACCCATCACCCCCATCCCTTGCCAAACATCGGTGTTTCATGACACGCCTGATGTGTATAAATTAAAGTAAATGGCGTTGATATATGGCACATTGCAAAATGAGACGATACCACTTGGGGAAGTTAACTAACAAACTTTGAACTACAACGGACGTGTAAAGAAAACCCGATGTGAGTCGCGACCTACACCAGTTCTGCTCCTCCTCCCAGTCAGCTACTGCTCCGGACATCAATCAGCGGTCGTCAGGCTGCGAGTCACCAATGGCAACCAACAGGTCAGATTGGTCATTCATCAGGTCACCCCATTGGGAGCCAGACAACCATTAGACAACCATCAGACAACCATCTGACAGCCACCAGACAACCATCAGATAACCATCAGACAGACATCAGAAAACCACCAGAGAACCATCCGACAGCCATCAGACAGCCATCAGATAACCATCAGACAGACATCAGAAAACCACCAGAGAACCATCCGACAGCCATCAGACAGCCACCAGACAACCACCAGACAGCCATCAGCAACCATCAGACAGCCACCAGACAACCATCAGAAAACCAACAGACAACCATCAGACAACAATCATACAACTACCAGACAACCATCATACAACTACCAGACAACCATCAGACAACCATCAGACAACCATCATACAACTACCAGACCACCACCAGACAACTATCAGACAGCCATGAGACAACCATCAGACAGTCATCAGACAACCATCAGACAGCCATCAGAAAGCCATCAAACAACCCACAGACAACCCTCAGACAGCCATCAGATAACCATCAGACAGACATCAGAAAACCACCAGACAGCCATCAGACAACCATCAGACAACGCTCAGGCAACCCTCAGACAACCATCAGACAGACATCAGACAGCCATCAGATAATCACCAGATAACCATCAGACAGCCATCAGACAACCATCCGGCAGTCTCAGACAGTCCTCAGACGGTCATGAGTCAACCATCAGGCAACCATCAAACAGTCCTCAGATAGTCATCAGACAGCCATCAGATAGTCCTAAGACAGCCATCAGGCAACCATCAGACAGTCGTTAGACAACCATCAGACAACCTTCAGAGCCACCAGACAGACATCAGACAGTCCTAAGACAGCCATCAGACAACCATCAGACAACTATCAGGCAACCATCAGACAACCATCAGACAACCATCAGACAGACATCAGGCAGCAATCACACAACCATCAGACAACCATCACACAACTACAAGACAACCACCAGACAACCATCACACAACCATGACACAACCACCAGACAACCACCACGAAACCATCACACAACCATGACACAACCACCAGACAACCACCACGAAACCATCACACAACCATCACACAACAACCAGATAACCATCACACAACCATCAGATGATACATCGCTTGCGGAGATCAAGATTACGACACTTCGAATGGAATCTTGGTGTTTTAGGCCACTTTTGTGCACATACAGGCTAAATTGGGCCAAGGAACCTCCCGAGACGATGAAGGATGAAGGAATGAAACATGCCCCAGATTAGGTGCCCGAGCCCGGATTCGAACCCAGGACCTATTGATCTGCGGTCTAGTGCGCTAACCACTACACCAGGGAGGCCCCCTACGACACTTCGAAGACCGTGACGTCATGTCGACGGACACGATGTTAACGTTGGGGGTCACGTGACTAGGAATTATCTAATCAAGTGAGAACTCCAGGCAACGACTGAAGGAAAAGAAAATCTAACGTGTGCGCATGTGCAAAGGAACGCTGGTCGCTTAACCTGAGGGGAGCCGGCTGATAGCGTGGATGGGACTGTGGCACAAACACCACTGCATGTTACTCTCAAACATTGATTGGATCTCACGACGTTTGCAGTAGTTCATCGCTAGTCTCCCCCCATCCCTCCCCCACCCCCTCCCCTACCCCACCAGCAACTAACAACATCCAGACAGCCACCAGAAAGGTGGGCAACGTTTATAAACATTTGTAAAGGAGGCACTTACGCCAAACACCCAATGGATTAGATACTATGCGGCAGCATCATAGTAGATTGCAAAGGCATTCATTTACACGGTTCTTCCCTCAAAATACGTAAGTCCTGGCTGTACCCGCCCCCTCGCTCCTCCTCTGCTCCTCTCGCCATACACCCGCCCCCTCGCTCCTCCTCTGCTCCTCTCGCCATACACCCGCACCCTCGCTCCTCCTCTGCTCCTCTCGCCATACACCCGCCCCCTCGCTCCTCCTCTGCTCCTCTCGCCATACACCCATCACCCTCGCTCCAGCCCCTAGCGAACGGAACGGCGTAACTCAATCGAAGCTTTTTCCCCTTTCATGTTTGCTGAATATATTTATATACCAATACCTCGTGCCAATGATGTAAGAACAGTTTAAAAATTTAAGTTACAAAACATACATTTTATTGCAAGATCATTTAAGTTTTTCAATTAATAATGCGTAAACAAATATAATTAAAAGTTCGATTCTGCCTGCATTCGGAATCCATTTAAACGCAAAAATACGCACGTATATCGCTCATAATTCATTTATAGTTAACGAAAACCTTCCTCTCTCTGCGACTAGACGGTATGTCATGTTCGCCTCCAAGAAATTGTATTTAACGCTTGGGGTGAGTAATATGTGAGCTATACCGACATTTCAAGCTGACATAACTCATTCACTCTGTTAGGCGAGACATGGGGGAGCGGGATGGGTGGATGGGGGAGGTAGGGTCTGCCTACTGTACCAGAGCCTGGTCCTGATCTATATAACCAGACACACAGACATACATTATAGACGTTGTCAGAAAAAGACCAGAACAATAGTTGAGAGTGAGTTAAGGAGACCGCTGGAAGTGGCCCGTCTGCCCCGGCAAGCTGCAAGGGAGGAACGCGAAGGTCGAAACAGTGAGAATAACTCCTCCTACCTCACGGCTCTTACTCCTGCGGCCCGTGTCCTCTTCTCACTCACCTCTTCTCACTGACCTCTTCTCACTGACCTCTTCTCGCTGTCCTCTTCTCACTGGCCTCTTCTCACTGACCTCTTCTCGCTGTCCTCTTCTCACTGTCCTCTTCTCACTGACCTCTTCTCGCTGTCGTCTTCTCAATGTCCTCTTCTCACTGACCTCTCCTCACTGTCGTCTTCTCACTGACCTCTCCTCACTGTCGCCTTCTCATTGTCGTCTTCTCACTGACCTCGTCTCATTGTCGTCTTCTCACTGTCCTCTTCTCACTGACCTCTTCTCACTGACCTCTTCTCGCTGTCCTCTTCTCACTGACCTCTTCTCATTGCCGTCTTCTCACTGTCGCCTCCTCACTGTCGTCTTCTCACTGTCGCCTTCTCACTGTCGTCATCTCACTGTTGTCTTCTCACTGTCCTCTTGTCACTGACCTCTCCTCACTGTCGTCATCTCACTGTTGTCTTCTCACTGTCCTCTTCTCACTGTCCTCTCCTCGCTGTCGTCTTCTCACTGTCCTCTTCTCGCTGTCCTCTTCTCACTGACCTCTCCTCACTGTCGCCTTCTCCGCCTTCTGTCGGTTCCTGTCCGGCCAATGTCACCCTCAGATTAGATGTTAACTCAGGCTACACAGGATCGCCGGCAGCCAGAGGAGACCAGTGCTGGCTTTGTCTCGGGGCTCCTCGAGAAGTCAGTTCCTCACGGAGTCAGTTCCTCACGGAGTCAGTTCCTCAGTCCCCAGGGGATCCTCAAGGGAGAAAGTCCAGGCAATCCTCCGCTGTCCTCCCAGCCGAATGCTTCCTGCCAGCCGAGCAGCACGATCTGTTACTGCCCCCCCCCCGGCTCCATATCCTGTCACCGCCCCCCCCCCCCGGGCCCATGGCCTGTCACCGCCCTCCCCCGGGCTGATGGCCTGCCACCCCCGCCCCCACCCCCGCTGGGTGGTGGTCTACCGCCTCCACCTCCTTACCCCCCTCCCCCCCCCGTGGCCGGCTCTGAGTAGTGACACACACCTAGCGATATGCCCGACCAATCACAGCCAGTCCCACGGCGACAAGCTGGGGTGATGGGGACAAGGGGGATGGGGGAAGGGGAGAGGGGGAGGGAGGAGGGTAGGCCTACGGACGGAAGCGCGTCAAGTTGTCGTTCGCCTTCAGCTTCAAGCGCAACAAACTAGTTTATGGGCAGAAACCAAAACTGCAGAACGGCGTATTCTCATTCATAGAAACTTGCATCACACTGAGGCTGTCTGGGGACTGAAAGGAAGGGCATGTTATCCTCGCCCCACTCCAAGATGTGTAACTAAACGGCTGACACTGAACTGGACTCGATATAATGGACTCGAACACGAGTTGACTCACAATTATAACTTTTAAAAGGGTACGATGTTTTTTGCTGTATTAAATACACAGAGTTCCTTATTTATTTTATTTTCATTGTTTTATTCCAAAAAATTATAATGTTGCAAGAAATTACGGCTGATTTGACCGTTTTTCAAGAATCTTGAAATTTGCCCCCGGCCGACAGCAGCGGTAAAGGCGGAGTTTGCGTAGCGCCACCGTGCGGGGAGCTATTCCAAATTATGTTTATTTCTTGCATATGCATCGTTGTCTTTACGCTCTTTCTCCGCCTTTCAAGGCCATAACATATTATGTTAGAATACTTATTTCCCAGAAAAGAAGTTTCGAGTAAACCAATAGTTACATATACAAGAATAACGACCCTTTCCTTCGCCCTGGCCTTCTATACAACAGACAACAACAATTGCATCCGAAATAATTGAAAGTTCCCTCTTCAATATGACTACTGGTCATTATTCCCAATCCGACGACCCCCAATAGCTGTCTGGAAGGGAGGGGTCCAGTGTCTAGTGTCGATTTTTCAACATTTTCAATGTCGAATGTCCATTTTTCACAACATTCCGTGTCGCTTTTTTGCTAAGTTCAGTGTCGCTTTTTTTTCTAAAATGCTGCGTCGATGTCGCTTTTTCAGATTATCAGTGTTGGAATTTGAAGGTCAATGTCGAATGTCGATTTTTCAAATATGCCTGTGTCGCGTGTCGCCATGTACCCCTGCCAGACCCTTCCCAATGTGTATAGCCCTCCAGATTCATAGGTGGTACACTGGCAGTACCCAGACAGCCACCTAACGCCTCTCAGCCAGGGATCACTGGCCACCCTAGTTTACTATCACCATCCTCACGTCTTTTTGCGCTGTGTGGGGGTACCACAGGGCAGACCTGTTACACGAGACTGCCCCCGCCCCCGCGAGGGGCGCCACCAAACACAACGCCTTTGTTCTCCCGACAGGTGTCGCCTTGCCTTGATCCGGGTTTACTCTCCAACCCTCTCCATCATCATTCGCCACGTCTCTTTCCTTCGCCCTCCCTTTCTGTCTGTCCCAACCTCATCTACTATTCGTTCTCTTTCTATATTCTCTGGGGCTGGCGCGATAGCTCATTGGGCTAGAGCGCTCGCATTGAGTGCTCTGGTCACCTGAGAGCCTAACGGCGCGTGGATCGATGGTTCGAGCCCTGCTGTGGCCATGTCTGTGTGGTCGCAGGATAAAGATCCCATGTCTTTCTTCGTAAAGAGTAGGGGGTTACTCCCGGAGCATGGCTCCCCTCTCCCTTCCTTCTCCCATTGACGCGATATGACCAAAAGTGGTTAAAGCGTCCTGAATAACCAACAAGTTAGTTCTTCAGTTAGTCTCCCTCCGGCCGCCATGTATCTATGTATGTTCGTGTATATTTATTTCTGGTGTTTTTCAACGTTAATTTTTCGCTTTTCGTACCTATCCCTTTCTCATTATATCTCTTTTCGTACCTATCCCTTTCTCATTATATCTCTGTTCGTACCTATCCCTTTCACATTATATCTCTTTTCGTACCTATCCCTTTTTCATTATTTCTATTTTCGTACCTATCCCTTTTTTATCATTTCTCTTTTCGTACCTATCCCTTTCTCATTGCAACTCTTTTCGTACCTATTCCTTTTTCATTATTTCTATTTTCGTACCTATCCCTTTTTTATCATTTCTCTTTTCGTACGTATCCCTTTCTCATTGTATCTCTTTTCTACCTATCCCCTTTTCATTATCTGTCTTTTCGTACCTATCCCTTACTCATTATTTCTCTTTTCGTACCTATCCCTTTTTCATTATATCTCTATTCGTACCTATCCCTTTTTATTATTTCTGTTTTCGTACCTATCCCTTTTTTATCATTTCTCTTTTCGTACGTATCCCTTTCTCGTTGTATCTCTTTTCTACCTATCCCTTACTCATTATTTCTCTTTTCGTACCTATCCCTTTTTCATTATATCTCTATTCGTACCTATCCCTTTGTCATTATATGTTTTTGCACGTATCCTCTTTTCATTATTTCTCTGTTCGTACCTATCCCTTTCTCATTATATCTTTTTTTGTACCTATCCCTTTTTCATTATTTCTATTTTCGTACCTATCCATTTTTTATCATTTCTCTTTTCGTACCTATCCCTTTCTCATTATTTATCTTTTCGTACCTATCCCTTTCTCATTATTTCTCTTTTCGTACCTATCCCTTTCTCATTATATCTCTTTTCGTACCTATCCCTTTCTCATTATATCCCTTTTCGTACCTATCCCTTTCTCATTATTTATCTTTTCGTACCTATCCCTTTCTCATTTATTCTCTTTTCGTACCTATCCCTTTCTCATTATATCTCTTTTCGTACCTATCACTTTCTCATTACATCTATTTTCGTACCTATCCCTTTCTCATTACATCCCTTTTCGTACCTATCCCTTTGTCATTATATGTTTTTGCACGTATCCTCTTTTCATTATTTCTCTGTTCGTACCTATCCCTTTCTCATTATATCTTTTTTTGTACCTATCCCTTTTTCATTATTTCTATTTTCGTACCTATCCATTTTTTATCATTTCTCTTTTCGTACCTATCCCTTTCTCATTATTTATCTTTTCGTACCTATCCCTTTCTCATTATTTCTCTTTTCGTACCTATCCCTTTCTCATTATATCTCTTTTCGTACCTATCCCTTTCTCATTATATCCCTTTTCGTACCTATCCCTTTCTCATTATTTATCTTTTCGTACCTATCCCTTTCTCATTATTTCTCTTTTCGTACCTATCCCTTTCTCATTATATCTCTATTCGTACCTATCCCTTTTATTATTTCTCTTTTCGTACCTATCCCTTTCTCATTACATCTCTTTTCGTACCTATCCCTTTCTCATTACATCTCTTTTCGTACCTATCCCTTTCTCATTATATCTCTTTTCGTACCTATGACTTTCTCATTACATCTATTTTCGTACCTATCCCTTTCTCATTACATCTCTTTTCGTACCTATCCCTTTCTCATTACATCCCTTTTCGTACCTATCCCTTTGTCATTATATGTTTTTGCACGTATCCTCTTTTCATTATTTCTCTTTTCGTACCTATCCATTTTTCGTTATTTCTACCTTATCCATCTCTGCATTTCTCTCCACCCGTCGGCCCCTTGATGTCTGTCTGTTTCTACCTCTGTCGCCTCGTCGTTGTATTCTACTTTTTTTCTCCCTCGTTTTCTCTTTTTCTGTCTCGTTGTGTGTAGTAACTATTTACAACACGTGTGTGAGAAAGCGCCACAAGCTACTGCTGGTTGCCGGGAGGCTGCGGAGTCAGCAACATGATTGATGTCGCTGGCTTAGACACATATTCCCCGCTAGGTTACCGCAAAAAACCGTTACAAACGTATACGTTTTCACTATATATATATGTATGTATGTACGAGAACCTCACCGCGCAACTGTCCAGGAGAGCGACAGAGATAAAAGAAAAAGACACACACAACCAACTCCAGATGAGCCACACACTGAGGATCAAGGAACAATGCTGAATAGGCTTCTGTTGGCTGGCTAGCTACGTTTAAAGGGGAGTACAAATGTATATATTATGTATGTATTCAGCTTCCTGGGTCCTGGGGGCCTCCCTGGTGTAGTGGTTGGCACCCTGGACCGCAGATCAATAGGTCCTGGGGGCCTTTTTGGTGTAGTGGTTGGCACACTGGACCGCAGATCAATAGGTCCTGGGGGCCTCCCTGGTGTAGTGGTTGGCACACTGGACCGCAGATCAATAGGTCCTGGGGGCCTCCCTGGTGTAGTGGTTGGCACACTGGACCGCAGATCAATAGGTCCTTGGGGCCTCCCTGGTGTAGTGGTTGGCACACTGGACCGCAGATCAATAGGTCCTGGGGGCCTCCCTGGTGTAGTGGTTGGCACACTGGACCGCAGATCAATAGGTCATGGGGGCCTCCCTGGTGTAGTGGTTGGCACCCTGGACCGCAGATCAATAGGTCCTGGGGGCCTTTCTGGTGTAGTGGTTGGCACACTGGACCGCAGATCAATAGGTCATGGGGGCCTCCCTGGTGTAGTGGTTGGCACACTGGACCGCAGATCAATAGGTCCTGGGGGCCTCCCTGGTGTAGTGATTGGCACACTGGACCGCAGATCAATAGGTCCTGGTGGCCTCCCTGGTGTAGTTGTTGGCGCTCTAGACCGCAGATCAATAGGTCCTGGGGGCCTCCCTGTTCTAGTGGTTGGCACCCTGGACCGCAGATCAATAGGTCCTGGGGGCCTTTCTGGTGTAGTGGTTGGCACACTGGACCGCAGATCAATAGGTCCTGGGGGCCTCCCTGGTGTAGTGGTTGGCACACTGGACCGCAGATCAATAGGTCCTGGGGGCCTCCTTGGTGCAGTGGCTAGCGCACTAGACCCGTCGACCAATAGGTCCTGCGGGCCTCCCTGGTGTAGTGGTTAGCGCACTAGACCCGTCGATCAACAGGTCCCGTGTGCATACCTGGTCTAGTGGCTAGCGCGCTAGACCCATTAATCAATAGGTCTTGGAGGCCTCCCTGGTGTAGTGGTTGGCACACTGGACCGCAGATCAATAGGTCCTGGGGGCCTCCCTGGTGCAGTGGTTGGCACACTGGACCGCAGATCAATAGGTCCTGGGGGCCTCCCTGGTGTAGTGGTTGGCACACTGGACCGCAGATCAATAGGTCCTGGGGGCCTCCCTGGTGTAGTGGTTGGCACACTGGACCGCAGATCAATAGGTCCTGGGGGCCTCCCTGGTGTAGTGGTTGGCACACTGGACCGCAGATCAATAGGTCCTGGGGGCCTCCCTGGTGTAGTGGTTGGCACACTGGACCGCAGATCAATAGGTCCTGGGGGCCTCCCTGGTGTAGTGGTTGGCGCTCTAGACCGCAGATCAATAGGTCCTGGTGGCCTCCCTGGTGTAGTGGTTGGCACACTGGACCGCAGATCAATAGGTCCTGGGGGCCTCCCTGGTGTAGTGGTTAGCGCACTAGACCGCAGATCAATAGGTCCTGGGGGCCTCCCTGGTGTAGTTGTTGGCGCTCTAGACCCCAATAGATCCTGGTGGCCTCCCTGGTGTAGTTGTTGGCGCTCTAGACCCCAATAGATCCTGGTGGCCTCCCTGGTGTAGTTGTTGGCGCTCTAGACCGCAACAGATCCTGGGGGACGGTGTCTGCGGTGAGAGTGAAGAAGTCGTTGGGTTTGTATTATAGCCATACAGCGATGAGAAATCATCATAATAATGACCCAATGTTTTCGGATACATCTCTATCTTTCCCTACGTATTGCCTTAGTGTGTGTTTTGTACAAGTAACCCTATTTATCTCTAAATTATCCCATTAAGTCCCTGGCTACGCCCCTGGGCGGGGCACACTTTGGCCCACATCATGCACAAGCATGCATGCTGGGCAGGAATGCACTTTGGCTCTACGGCCATGGCATGGGAGTTTGGCCTACTACATATCAGCCAATTTTCTGTATTTACTTTCTTGACTTATCCATTTGTACATAAATATCTACAAAAGTCCACATGGAATGCTGCCTCACAAAGAACACAGTGTAACTATATGGCATTCGCCTGCCAGCACCGTGGAAACCTCCAATGAAGAAAAAAAAATACATCTCCAAATTTACGATCGAAGTTTGTAAGGAAGAACGTACATCAGCCCCAGAGTAATCATTGCCCCCCCCCCCCCCCCCCTCACCCGGCCGCGGTCCACCCCTCATACAAACCCAAAACCAAACATGATCCCTCCCTCAAATACAGTGTGTGAGCCATGTCTAAATAGCCTCGAGGCTTTCACCATCAGGTGTGCGTACCCCACACACACCCAGGCAGAGGGGGAGGGGGGCGGGGGCTGTGAGCTTACGAATAGCGGTCGCCATGGCAACGAAGTAGCGAAGCCTATATAACTGGAATTCATCTTCCATGATATCGATTCTTGTAGTAAATGGTCGGCGTGAGTCTCACGTGAGCTATGCTGAAACAATCGTTTTCGTCATAACATGGGAGAACGACCATAACTAGATAATATACTACTCACAATTTGCTAAGGATCACCTCTATGCAGAGATATATGAGTGTGTAACAGGTGACTGTGTAATTCTACTATAATACACAGACGTTTGCCTTTACCATGCATGGTGGCACACTAGTAACAGATTGGACACAGATTGGGGAAGGTTTATCTGTATTAGAGTAGAATTACACATTCACGTGTTATACACTCAGATATCTCGGCATAGAGGTGATCCTTAGCAACTTGTGAGTAGTATACATTACAAATTTTTATAGATTTCAATTACGCGGAAACTACTTCACTTTAATTTCGTCCAGAGTGCGTAGGCCTAGACTTGGAAAGCGGATTGAAATCACCAAGATTGTATTGGGTATCTTCATGAAGATTGAGGTTAAGGCACTTTACATTTCTGGCGTTATGTTCGTAGTTAATTTATGATGGTATAAATTGCATGTCAAATCGTCTATTTGACATGTCACTTTACGTTACGGCGACGTAGCCCTACTTTACAGCAACCAAGGGTCTTGAACGTTTCCCGAGGACCGAAGATTTTTATTCGACTTTTAGTAAGTTATATTGCACAGCATAGGCCTGTTTTTGGAGTCCCGTCTTTTTACTGAGGTGATAATTGCGCCAATATTATCTGGGCCGACCTCTCACACCTGACGCGTAAAAACTTCTCCTGAAAATAATATGTTCATTACTTGTGTGGTTTTATATATGCGTCTCTTTAAGTCTCCTGTAACCTGATATGTACAATAATAAAACGCTTGCCTGCTCTCGGTTTGAACTATGGTAGCCGCGGCCGTAAATGCTACGAAGTGGAGAAACGAGAGTCTGGCAATGAGTCATAACCACTTGCCGACATCAGCGCCACCTAGGGAGGAAATGGGTGTCCTAGTCATTTCTTAGAACGTCCGATCGCTCATTAAAACATATTTATCGTAACTATACATAATAGATATAAAATGGTTTTCTCGCAAAGTCCCAGCCACGCACTGATTCAGCTGTAACGAAACTTGCAGCTGTAACATAACTTTCAGCTGTAACATAACTTTTAGCTGTAACATAACTTTCAGCTGTAACATAACTTACTGTAACATAACTTTCAGCTGTAACATAACTTTCAGCTGTAACATAACTTTCAGCTGTAACATAACTTTCATTTGTAATATAACTTTCAGCTGTAACATAACGTTCAGCTTTAACATAGCTTTAAGCTGCAACACAAGTTTCAACTGTAACATAACTTTTAGTTGTAACATAACTTTTAGCTGTAACATAACTTTCAGCTGTAACACAACTTTCAGCTGTAACATAACGTTCAACTGTAACATAACTTTCAGCTGTAACATAACTTTCAGCTTTAGCATAGCTTTCAGCTGCAACACAAGTTTCAACTGTAACATAACTTTCAGCTCTAACATAACTTTCAGCTGTAACCCAACTTTCAGCTGTAACATAACTTTCAGCTGTAACATAACTTTCAGCTGTAACACAACTTTTAGGTGTAACACAACTTTCAGGTGTAACACAACTTTCAGCTGTAACATAACTTTCAGCTGTAACACAACTTTCAGGTGTAACACAACTTTTAGTTTTAACATAACTTTCAGTTGTAACATAACTTTCAGCCCTAACATAAACTTTTAGCCCTAACATAAACTTTCACCTGTAACCCAACTTTCAGCTCTAACATAACTTTCAGCTGTAACCCAACTTTCAGCTCTAACATAACTTTCAGCTGTAACACAACTTTCAGCTGTAACATAACTTTCAGCTGTAACATAACTTGTAACATTACTTTCAGCTGTAGCAAAACTTTCAGCTGCAACATAACTTTCAGCTGTAGCAAAACTTTCAGCTGTAACATAACTTTCAGTTGTAAACTAACTTTCAGCTCTAACATAACTTTCAGCTATAACACAGCTTTCAGCTGTAATATAACTTTCAGCTGTAACATAATTTTCACCTGTAACAAACTTTCCGCTGTAACATAGCTTTCAGCTGCAACACAAGTTTCAACTGTAACATAACTTTTAGTTGTAACATAACTTTTAGCTGTAACATAACTTTCAGCTGTAACACAACTTTCAGCTGTAACATAACGTTCAACTGTAACATAACTTTCAGCTGTAACATAACTTTCAGCTTTAGCATAGCTTTCAGCTGCAACACAAGTTTCAACTGTAACATAACTTTCAGCTCTAACATAACTTTCAGCTGTAACCCAACTTTCAGCTGTAACATAACTTTCAGCTGTAACATAACTTTCAGCTGTAACACAACTTTTAGGTGTAACACAACTTTCAGGTGTAACACAACTTTCAGCTGTAACATAACTTTCAGCTGTAACACAACTTTCAGGTGTAACACAACTTTTAGTTTTAACATAACTTTCAGTTGTAACATAACTTTCAGCCCTAACATAAACTTTTAGCCCTAACATAAACTTTCACCTGTAACCCAACTTTCAGCTCTAACATAACTTTCAGCTGTAACCCAACTTTCAGCTCTAACATAACTTTCAGCTGTAACACAACTTTCAGCTGTAACATAACTTTCAGCTGTAACATAACTTGTAACATTACTTTCAGCTGTAGCAAAACTTTCAGCTGCAACATAACTTTCAGCTGTAGCAAAACTTTCAGCTGTAACATAACTTTCAGTTGTAAACTAACTTTCAGCTCTAACATAACTTTCAGCTATAACACAGCTTTCAGCTGTAATATAACTTTCAGCTGTAACATAATTTTCACCTGTAACAAACTTTCCGCTGTAACATAGCTTTCAGCTGTAACATAGCTTCCAGCTGTAACATAACTTTAAGCTGTAACACAACTTTCAGCTGTAACATAACTTTCAGCTGTAACATAACTTTTCGTCGCCAACTACAATTCCATTAATTGTATGTCTTAAGTGCAGTTAATTGTATGTTTTAAGTTAATTAATTTGCATGGTTTAAGATTAATTAATTGTATGTTGTAAGTGCAATTACTTGTATGTTGTAATTGCTTTGCATATTAAAATGTGGGTATATGTGGTGAATGTGGTAAATGTTATCACATCTCGATATATATTATATATATTTAATAAATATTAAATATGGGTTTATGTGCTGAACGTGGTAAATGTTGGCGCCACATCTCTGGGCCTCGGGACAAGGCAGCCGTCAAGACACACCCCGGAGAGACAGTCAGGGGCCGCGGTTAATGGGGTGTGCTTCCCGGGCCCTGCAGTATGTACTGGCTGACTGACTGTAGCCCTGTTAGTGGTTGTACATCGCACATCAGTAACCCAATTCGTAATGACAAAACCGCGTTTCAAAGATCTTTCCAGCGTTGAACATTTGTAACTCAAAAACGGATCTCACATAACCACGGATGTATCATGGCCACTGATGTAACATGACAGCATGCCGAACTCACAGTGGAGCGGGAGGCGGTAAATGTGAAGGTTTCAGTGCCAAATACTAATACTTATTGCTGGAGCCGGTAGCAACATACATATGAGACTGATAGTTTGCATGTTGATCTATATGTAACATGCTACGCCTTGCTGGCCCCAAAACCGGACTAAACTATTCCTTTAACGTGACATGCTCTCTATCGTCACATTGCGGGGGAGGGTATAGCGGTGAAGTGGTTAGCGCACTATAGAAAGAAGACCCAATAGGTTGGTCCGGGATTCGAAACCCGGGCCCGGGCACCTAGAATGCGGGCATGTTTCCTCCATTCACCCGTTCATCCTTCGTCGTCCCGTGACGTGGCTTGACCCAGTTAAGCCCCTGTACTGTATGCCCCAAAAAGACACACCAATTCCTGTCATTTCAGGACCCATGGCGCTTGTAAACACTAACGCGTGCCATGGAACTGGTGCAGCTAATAAGACATATTGCTCCCATGGCAGCCTCCAACAAATAGTAATTAATGTAGTTCATAACACCACTCGCGCAATGTGCCGCGATATGATCTATGTTGTTCACATATTTCATTTGCCGCAAAGATTTACCTTTTCAAAGAATAATTAAATAAAACGAGGTACCACCACCATGTTTCCTTTCACACCTGAACTTACATCTGAAGCACGCAGTTGTATCAGAACTATCAAATGAAAAGACATAGACGTGTGTGGACAGACGTGTGTCTGAGATGGTTGCATTACGGAGGGCACCATGTACACGTAATCGATTATCTCGCATCCCTGATTAAGAATTGTGACCAGGAATGAAGGCCATCCGTCACATTTCAGACGTTAGCTACATAGGCGGCGCCCCTCAATGGTGGGTGACTTTAATTCGGAAATTACACGTCTCAGCCTGACGTTCACAAAGGGTTTCTGACGAGCCGCGTGGCGGCGTGAGGGCGGCTCGCAAGGTCCTCACCCACAGATATCCCTCCCATGTGATTAATGATCGACGTCTACATCAAGTCTTTGATTTTTTTTCGTTCTGGGCTTGTTCAGTCGTTTAATGTGGGGGGTCGTGAATCTCCAACACAAAGGGAGCCTCATCTGTTGTCAACCCTTCGCACGCTCTGTGTTAGTCCAACTCCCCAGAGGGCCCACTGGGGGAGCAGTAAAATGTTTTTTCTTCAGAATGAATCGGCTGTTTTTTTTTCAAAAATCATTTCGGTGGAGGGGCCCTTTTATTTGTTTTACTAGAGTTAAACCAATAATTTTACAACGATAGGACTTCGCCTGCGAGAAAGACAATGGTGATTGTAGAATGCAGCTACAGAAGATCAAACTCGGTCCTAAATTATTTGCTAAGGTTTTCGCTATATACCTCAGCGTAGAATCTACAAGCTATATATATATCTCCCGTGAGAAAATATCTTTAGACAAGAGTGATTGGTTTGACATATCCAACTGACATCCCAATGCAATATATGTGTAATTTGAAGTATGATTCCCAAACCCGCCTGGTTTGGACTGAGCTCATGGTCTATATGTACAGAACTTGGGATCCGTTTCCCCGTGTATAAATTACGACTCCACGTTAAAGTGGTTGCACCACTCGAGCCCCGTGAGATTCTCGGGCGGCGATTTAAAAGTTAAACAGCCGAACTTCACTTAAGACATAACAATGGCATTCGACCTTGAAGCAAACAGGCTATTTACCTTTACGTAAACAACGTCTCATTGGGGGTCCAAGTGCAGGGGCCTGAGGCGGGACTACCCCGCGCGTGGGACCCCTAGCCTGTTACCAAGGTGATACCTGCCCCAAAGGGCGTCTCATAACCTTCATGGCGACAATTTAACCCCCCCCCCCCCCCTGCCTCAGTAACCCAGTATTTCCCTGCGGACGAATGTGACGCTATTTGTGACTAATTACCGTGAGTGAGAAACTTGGAGATCAATCATCTGTCCCTCTGGCTGGAAACAGGATGGTGGTGGGGAGGGGAGGGGTGGGGATGGGATGGGACGGGATGGGAGGAGAGGAGACGGGAGGTATGAGGTGAGGGGAGCGGATGGTTGAGGAGGGGAGGAGAGGAAGGGGAGGCGAGGGGGGAGATGAGGGGAAACGAGGGGAGGGGGACATGTCCTTCCTTGGCGGTGGCGGTTGTGCGTCCAACAGCAATTAACGCGTTGGCGTCGAATGCGATCGCATAACGTAACTTATATAGCACTGCACCCCTCACCCTACCCCCATCCTCACATAACGCCCCATGTCGACGGTCCCCACAGCCACACCCACACCCACAGCCACACCCAAACCCACACCCACACCCTTACCCACACCCACAACTACACCCACACCTTCACCCTCACCCTCACCCACACCCACACCCACACCCTTACCCACACCCACAACTACACCCACACCTTCACCCTCACCCACACCCACACTCACACCCACTCTCCGCTCGTTGAGTCATGTCTCCGCAGTCAGATCTATGGAGACATATTCCAGTCCAAATTCGTAGGCGCTGACCCTGTGTAAGTAGGCATAGTGTGTGGGTGGGACCCAAGGCGACAACATATATTTTGTTCCCACGTATTGAAAACGCGAGTTGTTTGAGAGAACGAGAATATAATGAAGGGGTCCTATTATCGCTCAGGTGCAACTGAGGTAGCAAAATGCTAAGATTGTGTACCTGTTTACGTGGAGGTTACACACTGTAGACAGAAGGGTGGGGGGCAATGCTAGCGTATGGGGATCTGGGGCAGGGGATGGGGCTTGGCGATGGGAAGGGGGCCTGGGGTTGGGGAGGGGGCTTGGCGATGGGAAGGGGGCCTGGGGTTGGGGAGGGGGCTTGGCGATGGGAAGGGAGGCTGTAGGGGGGCCTAGGAGGAGACGGAGGAGGTTATCGCGGGTAATCATGTGTGTTTTGCGCAAAAAGATTCGGCTGTAAAGTCGCCATATAATGTATCAACAGTTGCGCTCAATTTGCTTCGATGATTGACCAATTGAATGTAATTCAGTTACGATGCACTGTTAGGAGACATAGGGGACATTGTGTGGCTTGTCAGACTGAGCAAACACTCGCAGTCAATGAAAGGCAATGTGAAGTCGCTAAATTGACTGCGTGCGGCCAGGTCATAAGCTTCAGACGGTCACAATTCTCAAAGCTTGGCGATGCTAGTTGTTATGCCGAGGAGAAATAAAACCGCTCCTTAGGCCAGGCAAAGTTCTTGTTCCTAGGGGTCGTTTAAATTCACTCAGCGTTTCGAGTTCGTAACCATATTTTCTACAAGCTGATTTAACGACTGTGTGCAAGTTCACGAGGAACGAAATTGAGCGTATATACAGCGGTTATATTTGTAGGCAGACATCAGTGTACGTATTTCGAGCAAACATTATTCAAATTAATGTTTCTAATACTTTTTATAATACATTCAGCAATTTTAAATGACAAAAATTATCTCACATCTCTCCGCCATACCAATTTAAACTTTTTCAAGAAAAAGTTACGAGATTTAGTGAAATGATTCCCAGGTCACCTGGAGTGGGATTTTCTGGGGAAGGACTCCCGATTTTATTTTGCTGCAAGCGACTGCCGAACTACCGACATAATCTTGATACTGTTTGAAAAATAGGCTCATATTTCTGAGAAACACACAAGTTGCGTAGTCAAATAGAAACACTATCGGTCAGTCACTATAAGTGGCGTGTCATTATGTTCCTTACGCGCGTTAGATTTGTGTTTTAGGGCACGCGAATTATATGCACATATAAACGCTAACTGCACCTCGGAATTGCTGGGACATGAAATGAAAGGGTGAAAGAGCCACAACCAGAGGTGGGGTTTAAACCTACAACCTACAACTCTGCAGTCGAGTTCCCTTCCTGTCGACCCCCCGGACGGGGACGAGAAACAAGTACAGACAGACAAGGTGAGTACAAACAAGAGCGCCATGTCCGCATTAGGGAGTCGTTCCGTCGCCTGTTTTCATGTACATAGTTTAGTCGGCAACGGGACGTATAGTGGACTCAAATCGCCAATGATTTACATGGCAAATTTTGCCCACAAATGAGCCCATTTTTCTGCTAAACTGCGCTCGTGAAACCAGCTCACCACAAAACATCTCATACGGACCAGCTACATGTTGCGCATTAAAGGGAGGCATTAAGACATTGTACATTAACGGGAGGCACTGAAACCTGGGGAATCGACTTTACATTGAAGCCGAGAACAAACTTCAGGAGAAAACTACAATACCACATGATAATAAACTAAATATCTGACATATTTACTGCCTGTTAAGCGAGGCGTAAGAGTGGTGAAATGTTAACCTACCAATAGCATGTCTAGGCTAAAGGGGAAAAAAGTCCCTATTCTTCTCTCCTGGGTGCTGTATTTTGCGTAAGACAAAGGACACGTAAGGTGATATATTCCCCAGGTTTGTCAGGCAGGTGTAAAAAGCAGCGAGATGAATTACTGTATGTGACCCACCTGTAACGAAGGAGTATGGGTGTCGGGTGCTATGAGGTGTCGGGACGCAGGCGTACATGGGACGGGTTCATAGCATTGTTCTACCCAGAGATTCAGGGTTAGTGAGTTAACACTGTTTGTGGTTCGTTCACCTGTGATCGGCGTAGGTTAACCCGGCCAACCGCCTCGTAATGAACACTGCAGGCGGTCTGACCAGAGAACGGGGGCGTCCAGTTATAGATCATCTAAGCATAATACTCGACGTTATACTGATAATGTTTAAGTCAAGCCAGTTATTACATGTCAAACGTGTATTTGACTTTCAGAAGGCGGACAGTCACCTGAACCTGTAACCTGCACTCATACCTACTGGGTGCAGGTGGGTGTATTTAATGTTCTCGGCGTGTCAGGGAGATTGGTGTGCATTATGATTTCTCGCATGTCAAAATGCAAGTAAAACATATGGTGAAAGGTTGGTAGGCTCAGCCTGCTTACCAACAGAGCTAGGCAGGCTCTATTCTACATAAGATGACTGATGTGTGGAGGTATTGTATTTGGAATATTGGTGCAGTCTAATCACGCAGTTGTCCGTTTATAAATCTTATGTGTTTTTTTTTATATAAACTTTATTTATTTTACGAGGTTCACAACAGCGAATTCACATATTTATATTCACCACGGACTATTTATGTGTTGACATGGGTGGTGACCTTCGACTCCAGTAACCACATTTGAAGGTCACGGTATTAAGGTCAAAGCTGGACAGTAGTACCAAAATCCATTTTGGCCTGGAACATAGTATCGAGGTGGAGTATGCACCAAGGTTACCGACATGATCATGTGCCAAATGGCTGGGGCATGGAACATAGCTTCCTGGTGACTGTATAACAGAGGTCTGGAAGGTGGGGTCCAGTGTAGATTTTTCAAAATTCTCAGTGTCGGATGTCCCTTTTTTAAGATTCTCAGTGTCGGAATTTGGGGGTCAATGTCCAATGTCGATTTTTCAAATATGCCTGTGTGGCGTGTCGCTATTTAGCCGTTATAACGGGCAGTGCAGACGGGCCGATTTTTGCCGGTCAAACAGCCACAGAACTGGGGTTATATCCACCCTACGGGTGATGAGTCTCATTTGACTATTAGTCCCACCCCCGAGCAACCGACCAATGATAAAATACAACATACAGTAATCGGTTGACGACAATTTGTTTTCTATAAAAGTGGATGTTCAAAATCATGACGTTTTACCAAACATCTAAAGTTCATTGTTCTCATATTCGCTATCAGGTCCTTTAAAACGTGTGGAAGTAATATGATTTTTCACGCCATCCGTTATATATAAACACAAACAAACACATATATCACTCAGTGTTTATTATCAATGAGGCAACAGTTCCTTTGCGTTTCACTAGATGGCGCGCTCTACTTTGGCTTCAGAGCTGACATAGATACAAGTTGCTCATCCCCGGTTAGATAGGAGGCAACACGGACTATGGTGACTGGCGACGGCGTTCCTGACAGCAAGTCCCGTGATACAGAGAATCGAGCAGTCCGGTAACTATGGTGACTGGCGACGGCATTCCTGACAGCAAGTCCCGTGATACAGAGAATCGAGCAGTCCGGTAACTATGGCGACTGGCGCCGGCATTCCTGACAGCAAGTCCCGTGACACAGAGAACCGAGCAGTCCGGTAACTATGGCGACTGGCGCCGGCATTCCTGACAGCAAGTCCCGTGACACAGAGAATCGAGCAGTCCGGTAACTATGGCGACTGGCGCCGGCATTCCTGACAGCAAGTCCCGTGACAAAGAGAACCGAGCAGTCCGGTAACTATGGCGATGGGCGCCGGCATTCCTGAAGCAAGT
The DNA here is from genome assembly GCA_964019135.1 of Arenicola marina. Taxonomy (NCBI): domain Eukaryota; kingdom Metazoa; phylum Annelida; class Polychaeta; family Arenicolidae; genus Arenicola; species Arenicola marina. Next base: position 1,133,296 of record OZ025259.1, read on the forward strand.
CCCGTGTCACAGAGAATCGAGCAGTCCGGTAACTATGGTGACTGGCGCCGGCATTCCTGACTGCAAGCCCCGTGACACAGAGAATCGAGCAGTCCGGTAACTATGGCGACTGGCGCCGGCATTCCTGACAGCAAGTCCCGTGATACAGAGAATCGAGCAGTCCGGTAACTATGGTGACTGGCGACGGCATTCCTGACAGCAAGTCCCGTGATACAGAGAATCGAGCAGTCCGGTAACTATGGCGACTGGCGCCGGCATTCCTGACAGCAAGTCCCGTGACACAGAGAACCGAGCAGTCCGGTAACTATGGCGACTGGCGCCGGCATTCCTGACAGCAAGTCCCGTGACACAGAGAATCGAGCAGTCCGGTAACTATGGCGACTGGCGCCGGCATTCCTGACAGCAAGTCCCGTGACAAAGAGAACCGAGCAGTCCGGTAACTATGGCGATGGGCGCCGGCATTCCTGAAGCAAGTCCCGTGTCACAGAGAATCGAGCAGTCCGGTAACTATGGTGACTGGCGCCGGCATTCCTGACTGCAAGCCCCGTGACACAGAGAATCGAGCAGTCCGGTAACTATGGCGACTGGCGCCGGCATTCCTGACAGCAAGTCCCGTGACACAGAGAATCGAGCAGTCCGGTAACTATGGTGACTGGCGCCGGCATTCCTGACAGCACGTCCCGTGACACAGAGAACCGAGCAGTCCGGTAACTATGGCGACTGGCGCCGGCATTCCTGACAGCACGTCCCGTGATACAGAGAATCGAGCAGTCCGGTAACTATGGCGACTGGCGCCGGCATTCCTGACAGCAAGTCCCGTGACACAGAGAATCGAACAGTCCGGTAACTATGGTGACTGGCGCCGGAATTCCTGACAGCAAGTCCCGTGACACAGAGAATCGAGCAGTCCGGTAACTGTTCCTACTGAACACTGAGTGAGACTAGAAACAGGCAGGGAGCAGCGGAGCGCACTACACTGGAATGGATATCAAACAGCTTATTGCGTTCGGTAGAAATATTCAAATACATCAAGGCTCCAGGTTGTTGGCGTGATGACGTCACAACAGACAGGACAGAGAAGCCTTTAGTTGATCAAGTCTCCAAAGCTTCACAAGTTGGATCTCGCGCTCGGCGCCACCACGTGCAAACGTCACTTCAACTCAGCAAGATTAAAAACGTCACAGCCTTATAAAAAAAACCCGTGTAGACATCGCCGAATTGAAGACAATACTAACGTCACAAAGCACACTTCGACAGACCTCTATAGCGCTCCATTCGAAGACACGAACATTAACAGTAACATAACAAGATCTAAAATCAATGTTATATCATTTACCTTGTCATCTTGGCGGTGACAATGACCAATAGTCATAGTCTGACAGACGGAAACTGTTTGCTTTACTCCTACGTATAACCCATGATTTTTAACCTTATCCAACAGAACACTATAGATGGTTTTTGTATAGATTTGTATGGAAAACGACAACGACACATTAAAATAAAAGAGTGACGTCACAATGTAGATAGATGTGATGTTGCAGCGAGATGTAAATTTCCGCAAAGGCGGTGACGTCACCGCGATTCTATCACGGGTTTGATGACGTCAGACGGACGGGGACGTCACATTGTGCTTCCTGCCATGTTGCTCTGTGGTAGAAAAAAGCAAAAAACTAGTTAAAATGGTATTTATTTACTTATACATTCTAGTCATCACAAATTTAAGAACACATTTTTAGCGACGCCCGGCTCACTGTAAAACTAAATAACACTCCACGGTTCCAGAGACCCTACAAACCATTGAATCATTGAATAATGGTTCATATTCACTGCTGAAGGCAAAATGTGCCATCATAATGCAATCATCGTCATCATAACGTAAACGCCGTATCATCGTCTGTCTTCAAACAAAGTTCGAAAAGCAGGGTTGAGTTGCGGAGCACGGTCGACCGCGATCGACCGCCTCAGCGAGAGTAGTTCCGCATCATAATATTCAATTCTGGACGACGATTCTTCTAAAATACGTGGGGATAACCTGTAAATATCGTTGCATAATAATCATCCATTATTTATCAATATTTTACACTATTTAGAGTGTGCTGTTATTTCCAAATTAGGGTTAATTATTTAGTGGAGATGCCCGCAACAAATTGTTCGCGGCGGTCGATCGTGCTCAGCAACTCAGTCCAGGTGAACGGCACAGTGTCCCGGTCTGCCGTGAGATTGGAGTGGGTGGGTGCGTGAGGGGGTTACTCCAGTCTGTCTGTGGCTTACCGTCAGATGGGGTGGGTGGGTGAGGGGGGTTACTCCAGTCTGTATGTGGCTTACCGTGAGATGGGGTGGGTGGGTGAGGGGGGTTACTCCAGTTTGTATGTGGCTTACCGTGAGATGGAGTGGGTGGGTGCGTGAGGGGGTTACTCCAGTCTGTCTGTGGCTTACCGTGAGATGGGGTGGGTGGGTGAGGGGGGTTACTCCAGTCTGTATGTGGCTTACCGTGAGATGGGGTGGGTGGGTGAGTGGGATTACTCCAGTCTGTATGCGGCTTACTGTGAGATGGGGTGGGTGGGTGAGGGGGGTTACTCCAGTCTGTATGTGGCTTACTGTGAGATGGGGTGGGTGGGTGCGTGAGGGGGTTACTCCAGTCTGTATGTGACTTACCGTGAGATGGGGTGGGTGGGTGAGGAGGGTTACTCCAGTCTGTGTGTGGCTTACCGTCAGATGGGGTGGGTGGGTGAGGGGGGTTACTCCAGTCTGTATGTGGCTTACCGTCAGATGGGGTGGGTGGGTGAGGGGGGGTTACTCCAGTCTGTACGTGGCTTACCGTGAGATGGGGTGGGTGGGTGGGTGAGGGGGGTACTCTAGTCTGTATGTGACTTACCGTGAGATGGTCTGGGTGGGTGAGGGGGGGGGGGGGTTACTCCAGCCCATATGTGCTGATGAGCCGCTTCACGACTGCTATGTACTGCTGCTCAGCATCCGCCTGGGACAGACCTGGGGACAGGCAATAGAAACGTGGCATGGATGACCGCCAAGTGAAGGCCTGTTACAAGCACACTGTAGAGAGGGTCTGTTACAAGCACACCGTAGAAAAGGCCTGTTACAAGCACACTGTAGAGAAGGCCTGTTACAAGCACACCGTAGAGAAGGCCTGTTACAAGCACACTGTAGAGAAGGCCTGTTACAAGCACACTGTAGAGAAGGCCTGTTACAAGCACACTGTAGAGAAGGCCTGTTACAAGCACACTGTAGAGAGGGTCTGTTACAAGCACACTGTAGAGAGGGGCTGTTACAAGCACACTGTAGAGAAGGCCTGTTACAAGCACACTGTAGAGAAGGCCTGTTACAAGCACACTGTAGAGAAGGCCTGTTACAAGCACACTGTAGAGAAGGCCTGTTACAAGCACACTGTAGAGAAGGCCTGTTACAAGCACACTGTAGAGAGGGTCTGTTACAAGCACACTGTAGAGAAGGCCTGTTACAAGCACACTGTAGAGAAGGCCTGTTACAAGCACACTGTAGAGAAGGCCTGTTACAAGCACACTGTAGAGAGGGTCTGTTACAAGCACACTGTAGAGAAGGCCTGTTACAAGCACACTGTAGAGAAGGCCTGTTACAAGCACACTGTAGAGAAGGCCTGTTACAAGCACACTGTAGAGAGGGTCTGTTACAAGCACACTGTAGAGAAGGCCTGTTACAAGCACACTGTAGAGAAGGCCTGTTACAAGCACACTGTAGAGAAGGCCTGTTACAAGCACACTGTAGAGAAGGCCTGTTACAAGCACACTGTAGAGAAGGCCTGTTACAAGCACACTGTAGAGAAGGCCTGTTACAAGCACACTGTAGAGAAGGCCTGTTACAAGCACACCGTAGAGAAGGCCTGTTACAAGCACACTGTAGAGAGGGCCTGTTACAAGCACACTGTAGAGAAGGCCTGTTACAAGCACACTGTAGAGAAGGCCTGTTACAAGCACACTGTGGAGAGGGTCTGTTACAAGCACACTGTAGAGAAGGCCTGTTACAAGCACACTGTAGAGAGGGCCTGTTACAAGCACACTGTAGAGAAGGCCTGTTACAAGCACACCGTAGAGAAGGCCTGTTACAAGCACACTGTAGAGAAGGCCTGTTACAAGCACACTGTGGAGAGGGTCTGTTACAAGCACACCGTAGAGAAGGCCTGTTACAAGCACACTGTAGAGAGGGCCTGTTACAAGCACACTGTAGAGAAGGCCTGTTACAAGCACACCGTAGAGAAGGCCTGTTACAAGCACACTGTAGAGAAGGCCTGTTACAAGCACACTGTAGAGAAGGCCTGTTACAAGCACACTGTAGAGAGGGTCTGTTACAAGCACACTGTAGAGAAGGCCTGTTACAAGCACACTGTAGAGAAGGCCTGTTACAAGCACACTGTAGAGAAGGCCTGTTACAAGCACACTGTAGAGAGGGTCTGTTACAAGCACACTGTAGAGAAGGCCTGTTACAAGCACACTGTAGAGAAGGCCTGTTACAAGCACACTGTAGAGAAGGCCTGTTACAAGCACACTGTAGAGAAGGCCTGTTACAAGCACACTGTAGAGAAGGCCTGTTACAAGCACACTGTAGAGAAGGCCTGTTACAAGCACACTGTAGAGAGGGTCTGTTACAAGCACACTGTAGAGAAGGCCTGTTACAAGCACACTGTAGAGAAGGCCTGTTACAAGCACACCGTAGAGAAGGCCTGTTACAAGCACACTGTAGAGAGGGTCTGTTACAAGCACACTGTAGAGAGGGGCTGTTACAAGCACACTGTAGAGAAGGCCTGTTACAAGCACACTGTAGAGAAGGCCTGTTACAAGCACACTGTAGAGAAGGTCTGTTACAAGCACACTGTAGAGAGGGGCTGTTACAAGCACACTGTAGAGAAGGCCTGTTACAAGCACACCGTAGAGAAGGCCTGTTACAAGCACACTGTAGAGAAGGCCTGTTACAAGCACACTGTAGAGAGGGGCTGTTACAAGCACACTGTAGAGAAGGCCTGTTACAAGCACACTGTAGAGAAGGCCTGTTACAAGCACACTGTAGAGAAGGCCTGTTACAAGCACACTGTAGAGAAGGCCTGTTACAAGCACACTGTAGAGAGGGCCTGTTACAAGCACACTGTAGAGAAGGCCTGTTACAAGCACACTGTAGAGAAGGCCTGTTACAAGCACACTGTAGAGAGGGGCTGTTACAAGCACACTGTAGAGAAGGCCTGTTACAAGCACACTGTAGAGAAGGCCTGTTACAAGCACACTGTAGAGAAGGCCTGTTACAAGCACACTGTAGAGAAGGCCTGTTACAAGCACACTGTAGAGAAGGCCTGTTACAAGCACACTGTAGAGAAGGCCTGTTACAAGCACACTGTAGAGAAGGCCTGTTACAAGCACACTGTAGAGAAGGCCTGTTACAAGCACACTGTAGAGAAGGCCTGTTACAAGCACACTGTAGAGAAGGCCTGTTACAAGCACACTGTAGAGAAGGCCTGTTACAAGCACACTGTAGAGAAGGCCTGTTACAAGCACACTGTAGAGAAGGCCTGTTACAAGCACACTGTAGAGAAGGCCTGTTACAAGCACACCGTAGAGAGGGCCTGTTACAAGCACACTGTAGAGAAGGCCTGTTACAAGCACACTGTAGAGAAGGCCTGTTACAAGCACACTGTAGAGAGGGCCTGTTACAAGCACACTGTAGAGAGGGGCTGTTACAAGCACACTGTAGAGAGGGGCTGTTACAAGCACACTGTAGAGAGGGTCTGTTACAAGCACACTGTAGAGAAGGCCTGTTACAAGCACACTGTAGAGAGGGTCTGTTACAAGCACACCGTAGAGAAGGCCTGTTACAAGCACACTGTAGAGAAGGTCTGTTACAAGCACACCGTAGAGAAGGCCTGTTACAAGCACACTGTAGAGAAGGCCTGTTACAAGCACACTGTAGAGAAGGCCTGTTACAAGCACACTGTAGAGAAGGCCTGTTACAAGCACACTGTAGAGAAGGCCTGTTACAAGCACACTGTAGAGAAGGCCTGTTACAAGCACACTGTAGAGAAGGCCTGTTACAAGCACACTGTAGAGAAGGCCTGTTACAAGCACACTGTAGAGAGGGCCTGTTACAAGCACACTGTAGAGAAGGCCTGTTACAAGCACACTGTAGAGAAGGTCTTTTACAAGCACACTGTAGAGAGGGTCTGTTACAAGCACACTGTAGAGAAGGCCTGTTACAAGCATACTGTAGAGAAGGCCTGTTACAAGCACACTGTAGAGAAGGCCTGTTACAAGCACACCGTAGAGAAGGCCTGTTACAAGCACACTGTAGAGAGGGGCTGTTACAAGCACACTGTAGAGAAGGCCTGTTACAAGCACACTGTAGAGAGGGTCTGTTACAAGCACACTGTAGAGAAGGCCTGTTACAAGCACACTGTAGAGAAGGTCTGTTACAAGCACACTGTAGAGAGGGTCTGTTACAAGCACACTGTAGAGAAGGCCTGTTACAAGCACACTGTAGAGAAGGCCTGTTACAAGCACACTGTAGAGAAGGCCTGTTACAAGCACACTGTAGAGAAGGTCTGTTACAAGCACACCGTAGAGAAGGCCTGTTACAAGCACACTGTAGAGAAGGCCTGTTACAAGCACACTGTAGAGAAGGCCTGTTACAAGCACACTGTAGAGAAGGCCTGTTACAAGCACACTGTAGAGAAGGCCTGTTACAAGCACACTGTAGAGAAGGCCTGTTACAAGCACACTGTAGAGAAGGCCTGTTACAAGCACACTGTAGAGAAGGCCTGTTACAAGCACACTGTAGAGAAGGCCTGTTACAAGCACACCGTAGAGAAGGCCTGTTACAAGCACACTGTAGAGAGGGGCTGTTACAAGCACACTGTAGAGAAGGCCTGTTACAAGCACACTGTAGAGAGGGTCTGTTACAAGCACACTGTAGAGAAGGCCTGTTACAAGCACACTGTAGAGAAGGTCTGTTACAAGCACACCGTAGAGAAGGTCTGTTACAAGCACACTGTAGAGAAGGCCTGTTACAAGCATACTGTAGAGAGGGGCTGTTACAAGCACACTGTAGAGAAGGCCTGTTACAAGCACACTGTAGAGAGGGTCTGTTACAAGCACACTGTAGAGAGGGGCTGTTACAAGCACACTGTAGAGAAGGCCTGTTACAAGCACACTGTAGAGAAGGCCTGTTACAAGCACACTGTAGAGAAGGCCTGTTACAAGCACACTGTAGAGAAGGTCTGTTACAAGCACACTGTAGAGAAGGCCTGTTACAAGCATACTGTAGAGAAGGCCTGTTACAAGCACACTGTAGAGAAGGCCTGTTACAAGCACACCGTAGAGAAGGCCTGTTACAAGCACACTGTAGAGAGGGGCTGTTACAAGCACACTGTAGAGAAGGCCTGTTACAAGCACACTGTAGAGAGGGTCTGTTACAAGCACACTGTAGAGAAGGCCTGTTACAAGCACACTGTAGAGAAGGTCTGTTACAAGCACACTGTAGAGAGGGTCTGTTACAAGCACACTGTAGAGAAGGCCTGTTACAAGCACACTGTAGAGAAGGCCTGTTACAAGCACACTGTAGAGAAGGCCTGTTACAAGCACACTGTAGAGAAGGTCTGTTACAAGCACACCGTAGAGAAGGCCTGTTACAAGCACACTGTAGAGAAGGCCTGTTACAAGCACACTGTAGAGAAGGCCTGTTACAAGCACACTGTAGAGAAGGCCTGTTACAAGCACACTGTAGAGAAGGCCTGTTACAAGCACACTGTAGAGAAGGCCTGTTACAAGCACACTGTAGAGAAGGCCTGTTACAAGCACACTGTAGAGAAGGCCTGTTACAAGCACACTGTAGAGAGGGCCTGTTACAAGCACACTGTAGAGAAGGCCTGTTACAAGCACACTGTAGAGAAGGCCTGTTACAAGCACACTGTAGAGAAGGCCTGTTACAAGCACACTGTAGAGAGGGCCTGTTACAAGCACACTGTAGAGAAGGCCTGTTACAAGCACACTGTAGAGAAGGCCTGTTACAAGCACACTGTAGAGAAGGCCTGTTACAAGCACACCGTAGAGAAGGCCTGTTACAAGCACACCGTAGAGAAGGCCTGTTACAAGCACACTGTAGAGAAGGCCTGTTACAAGCACACTGTAGAGAAGGTCTGTTACAAGCACACTGTAGAGAAGGCCTGTTACAAGCACACTGTAGAGAAGGCCTGTTACAAGCACACTGTAGAGAAGGCCTGTTACAAGCACACTGTAGAGAAGGCCTGTTACAAGCACACTGTAGAGAAGGCCTGTTACAAGCACACTGTAGAGAAGGCCTGTTACAAGCACACCGTAGAGAAGGCCTGTTACAAGCACACTGTAGAGAGGGTCTGTTACAAGCACACCGTAGAGAAGGCCTGTTACAAGCACACCGTAGAGAAGGCCTGTTACAAGCACACTGTAGAGAAGGCCTGTTACAAGCACACTGTAGAGAAGGCCTGTTACAAGCACACCGTAGAGAAGGCCTGTTACAAGCACACTGTAGAGAAGGCCTGTTACAAGCACACTGTAGAGAAGGCCTGTTACAAGCACACTGTAGAGAAGGCCTGTTACAAGCACACTGTAGAGAGGGTCTGTTACAAGCACACCGTAGAGAAGGCCTGTTACAAGCACACCGTAGAGAAGGCCTGTTACAAGCACACTGTAGAGAAGGCCTGTTACAAGCACACTGTAGAGAGGGTCTGTTACAAGCACACTGTAGAGAAGGCCTGTTACAAGCACACCGTAGAGAAGGCCTGTTACAAGCACACCGTAGAGAAGGCCTGTTACAAGCACACTGTAGAGAAGGCCTGTTACAAGCACACTGTAGAGAAGGCCTGTTACAAGCACACTGTAGAGAGGGTCTGTTACAAACACACTGTAGAGAAGGCCTGTTACAAGCACACTGTAGAGAGGGTCTGTTACAAGCACACTGTAGAGAAGGCCTGTTACAAGCACACTGTAGAGAAGGCCTGTTACAAGCACACTGTAGAGAGGGCCTGTTACAAGCACACTGTAGAGAAGGCCTGTTACAAGCACACTGTAGAGAAGGCCTGTTACAAGCACACTGTAGAGCTGCTACACAAACATTAAGATCTGTCGCTGCAGGGCTATATACCAGGCAATGTTATACAATGTTATACAATACTTATACAAGGACGATTAACAAGCATTGGAGGGTATTACACACATTACATAGATAAAAACTAACCTTTCCTCTTCTCCCAGGCATCCCACTTGGCTTTGCCTGTGAAGTCCAACATTCCAGGTCGGGCTGAAGAAGTAACAGGGTTGGACATGGTTATGCAAAACTTTATTGTAACCACACGGGATGAGTAGCCGCTTACTTATATGCATCGTCGTGGTTCGTGCATAGGATGGGGTGAGTGGGTGAGGGGGGCTGATGAGGTATTATGACGGCGAGTCGTATTAGCAGTATTTCAGCATATACGTAGGTTGAAGGTTATGAACCTTAACTAAAAGGCATACCTGCCACCCCTCCATGAGTGTTACAGTCATTATCTGTGGCATGGATGATTGTATTTAACACGTACCCTCATCATATCTAGAATAGGCTGAATCACTAGTTAAATGCTTAAACATCAGTTCTGTCATTCAAATTCAAGCTGAGAACATACCATGCTGCTCAATATTCCTATACTTGATGCTGTAAATTAGGTACGCATCCAGCATCATTTGATGCATAAAAATGTCAAATGACGCATCTCATTGAGCTGTGAGGAGACATGGTGACGCATTGCAAATATATAGTGAGCAGACTAATTTTAATTAATGTCCCATTATTTTTCAGATTTCCCATAATTTTAAGGCGTTCTGGGATACTGGGACCCACCCACTGACTGGCCTACCTATCCGAATCACGGGTAGATAAGGGCAGGATAGCTTACCAGTGTTGATATCTCCGACCATGGTCTGTTTAAATAACGAGTAGAGCTCCAGCATCTCATCCTGGGAAGGTTTAGTCTTCAGCTTCTTCACGTCCTCAGCCGCCTTGTTAAAGTCCTGCAAGTCGGCCAAGGGATCATTTCAAACAACAAACAAGCAGACCGTTCCAGGGGAAATTCTGGCATGCACATGTTTTTGGTAACTCTAGCTAAAGTCAAAGTCATAAATGCCGTAGATTCACGTTTTGGCCTATATTTTCCGCGAATTTGCCGCGATCGCTCTGCAAATCACTGACGGGACAAAGCAGCTCCGTGCAATTTTAATGATACCAAACTTTGTAAAAATTTGTACTGCGATGTTATCCTTTTTTATGACACAAACAGGTTTTAATGGGACTTTTGATAATACATGATGTGTTAGTGGCTAAACCAAACTGTTATGAGATCTACATATATATCCGTAATTTTAAAAAGTAATTTTCCTTAAGTCTAATAAAAATCCCCTGTAACTAAAGCAATCTTAGCCTCAGGCAACCCTTTCTACGGGGGGGACACACCTCAGAAAGTGTCTTCCTTAAAAAGGAGGGGGTCCATGTGTCTTGTTATGATAATGACATGATTGTTTTATGGTGTAAAACAATCGGTATTTTTGGTGTAATTTTCAAGTGTGTTTATGTTTGCTCACCATGCCGTATCGAATGAGCTTTCAAAGGTATTGAGCACCGAGGTGCGTATATGCAATATATGGTGCTAACATTCACCGCCAGCTGGCGCCACTTCAAGTACATTCGCACATGATCTAACCGCCAAATTTGTTTATCATTGCGCACAGCGTGAAAGTTGAAGCAGCGGACTAAATCGCCTCGGATACCTTTATAATATGAGTAAAGACGTCAACTAAAAGGTTAAGTAATAGATTAAGTTGCATAGAATAAGGAAATATTAAGATATATGCATGATACTCCTAGAAAGTAATTTAAATTTATTTATTTTTAATAATCTGTTTGATTTTGGCGGCAGCGTCAATGCGCTGCTTCAGGACCCTAGGGAGGAGCCTCTGACTCCTGGGTCCCTCGGGGCTAGGGTTGCCATGCATCCATGGCTATGGTTGAAGAATCATAGCCATGTAGCATTCTATAGTGAAAAATCAACTTCATATGACAAATTGAATTATTTAAGTATAGCTTTCATAATTAGTTTCATCAATGTAAATGTACTTTTCTATTTATAATTAATGATGTATGAACTCTAGACAAAGTTGTTAAAGTCTTCAAAAGGAGTTATAATTGCCTACTGGCATAAAAATGGACAACAACATGCCACCATTTTTTTTACAGGTTGATCACTGCACATGTGCAAGGTCATCACATGATATTATAAGCCATGCTAATTGGTTCATTGTTCAGGGACCCAGTCATTGGGTCAGTGAAAACACATGTTTTCATATGAATTTCTGGTGACAGACTGGACTATTTTTGCCTTCCAAGAAAGGTTAGTTATCTGATTAGTCATTACTTGCCAGGAAGTAATAAGAAAAGGATTAAGGTTTGTTTCTGTTATAAAACTTTTGCCACAGCAAAGGAGAATCAGAGCTACACTTGGTCAAAGTCAAACAACCCTGAAATGGGGTTGTTCCAGACCAGATTTTTACTATGGAATGCTACTAGGCTGTGTTTCAGCCTACATAGCCTAGGTTTCTGGGCTAGGGCTAGGGTAAAAGAAGTGTCGGGCGGTGAACCGATTCGTAAGGTGTGTATTCGGTATATCGTAGGGATACACCCGGGGTACCAAAGAAATGCGCCCAGTGTGGATTGCGGACCTGGATTCCACCCTAGCCCTGGTACATGCCTCTCTGACCACGCCTGTAAACGGAGCTAGTGTGAGAGCCATGCTGCTGACATGGTCGAAAACAAGAAATCAGCAGAAATCGCGGACCGGTGGCTCAAGTTGAAGTTCATAACAGAAAAAATATACAGTGCCTACCCGCCAATGTGCGCCACAACATTCCTAAAGCTTTTTAGACTTTCGTCGCACTTTCATTTCTTTGCTTGGTAATGTATTTTCTTGTAATCCGGGCAATTTTTTTCACCTCTCGCTTCGTTTTGAATGTTCCGCCGCTCACCAGAAGTAAACAAACTTAGCGTGAGCACTCGCTGCCAGGCGGTATTTGTTGACTTCCGGTGAGTAGTGGAGCATTTAAAACGAAGCGAGAGGTGAAAAAAATCGCCCGGATTACAAGAAAATACGTTACCAAGCAAAGAAATGAAAGTGTGACGAAAGTCCAAAAAGCTTTAGGAACGTTGTGGCGCACATTGGCGGGTAGGTAGCCCTGAAGAACCTGAAGTCCTGAAGTACAGCCTGCAAATCCTCAGCGATTTGAAACCCCTCCACTTTAATCTGACTAGTGTCACGTTGTGGGTGAATACCACGTCCAATCCTTATTATATTTGAATTCTACATACCTTAAACTATCTATTTATTTATAGTTTGTTTCTTTAAAGAACTGTTGATGTCTACAATACCGGCGATATTCTGCATTTCATTCGTAAAATGCGCGCAGCCATTCGAAGTGACAAGCGGCAACTTTGTCAACAGATGGCGCTACAGGGCGGAAGCGGCAAATTCCCCGGTTTTACCTCATACAATTTTACTGAGCGCTCGCGCTCGATCCCAAGATGTTTTCGCGCATAACTACAAGAAAATAAAATGAGTGTCTTGTGGATGTGGAAATCACGACATAATGATGACACTAGTCTAAGATTGAATGAAGCCTTGCATTATACTGTGCAATCTTTGTGTCTTCGTTATATCACGATTTCCACATCCACAAGATACTCATTTTATTTTCTTGTAGTTATGCGCGAAAACGTCTTGGGATCGAACGCGAGCGCTTAGTAAAATTGTAGGATTTGCAGGCTGTACTTCAGGACCCTAGCCGAGCGGTAGCGAGGCCTGGGTTCTTCAGGGCTAGCGGGTAGGCACTGTATATTTTTTCTGTTATGAACTTCAACTTGAGCCACCGGTCCGCGATTTCTGCCGATTTCTTGTTTTCGGCCGTGTCAGCGGCATGGCTCTCACACTAGCTCCGTTTACGGGCGTGGTCAGAGAGGCATGCTACCAGGTCCAGGGCTAGATTCCACCCCACCGACGCCGCGTCATGATATTCTCCCGTGGTTCTTTGCGCCAGCCGTGATAGGGCCCTAATTTTACCACTGGCACTCATACATCACTTTTGCAACTTCGTGTCGTAACATTTTTCAATTATACTTACTGCTCCAGGCATATTTCTGGCGAGTTCTTTCCGATGCTGTAGATCTACTTCGGACTTGGACTCTAGCCGGCTCGTTGTAGGTATGTGAAGCGTTTGTGATAACTGTTCATTTAGTTGAAGCGTTTGTGATAACTGTTCATTTAGTTGTACCGTTTCGGGTCCCTGAAGTTGGTAACCGCTGCGTCAGTGGGCATGGCCGGGAAGTTGGTTGGCTGACCGGGATGGGTGGAGGAGTAGCCCTAGGCTGTTGCATGCCCCTCCCTCATCTGTTGCTGTTACGTCACAGTTCTCGTCGATCTCCCGGCAGACGGAGCTCGTTCCTCACATCACACTTTTCCCTAGGACGTAACGCCCTCTGCCGAGAGATGACGAGAACTGTGACGTAACAGCAACAAGGCCGTGAAGGGAAATTGTAAAAAAAATTTGTTGGAAAATTTTGCAAGTACGAAAAGTGATCACATTTGTGTGTATTCAATCACTTTGCCGACGGAACTATAAAGGTATGAAGAACAACTTGACACATCGATAAGGACCGTTTATCTGTCTACTTTTCTGTAGTCGCCGCCCGAAGAGTGCACATTTTTTAATCAACGCTAAATTTGAATATTTACTTCATGGCCCTCCGGCCCGCTCCCCAGAGCTGATAAGCCAGGGAGGGGCATGCAACAGGGCTAGGTGGAGGAGGGGGTGGGAGGAAAGAGACGGGCGCGACAGCGGTATTGAAGTACAGAATTAGCCTAGTTCAATGGTTCATATTGGTTAAAATTCAGACATCACTGCCGCTTTTACTTAAAGAAAATGAAAATATTAGCCCTCGTAGCTGACCCAAGCGTTTATTTGCTATCCATGGCCATGCGTCAACCCTCCAAAGCGCAGATTTTTGTGACGCCCCAGTTGGTCGCAATACATTTTTGAAGTGACCTCCTTTCGAGAAAGCGCAGCTTTCCCGGGCGCAGCCCTCTTGGTGGGCATAGCTGGTGCTGGCCAATCAGAGGGCGAGACCCAAACCGGAAATAGCGAAACGGGCGATGTTTAACTTCGCTCATATTCAACACACTATTAAAAAAAAACGCAGCTTATAGTCTAAGCACTTATATTAGACGGATACAATCTGTCGAATTTTTAGTTGTTAAATCGAAAGTGGTTCTCGGGCCTAATTTCTAGAAGCGATGGTGCACTGTGCGGCTTGGAATTGTAACAATTCTAGCGCGAAGCGAGGCCACGGTATATCTTTTCACGCGTTTCCGCTCGCCCCTGGACAAGCGAGATAAACCCAAATTCAACCGCATGTGGGCGCCACATGTATGATCATCCATGACGTCACGCTCTGTGGCAAAATGGCGCGCCGCTTGAATATACTATGGACAGGATTGCAAACTTATTTCTTTTAACCCGTTGTTCTCTAAGACGTGTCGTGTTTTGCAAAGTTGCTTTCAGGACCAAAGCTTATATTAATGTTTTTACCGCTTTAATTATCTTCAACAAATGCAAATAAATAAACATTATATAATAGTTAACATTAACGAGATTAAAACATTGGCATATAGGCCTAATGATGATTTCACACACACAAAACATTTTGAAAAGTGGAAACTGGCTGTAGCTAAAGACACGCTAAACTATCACATTACATGCAGTAGTCAATGTGCAGCTTTAAACGATTCCACCCAAGCAAAAAACTCGTTGATGTCAAAATTCCATCTATTATCCAAAAAGCTGAAACATTTCACAAACTAGGGGACCGCTACAAGGTAGGCCTTCGGGTATTTATAGTGACATGAAAAGGCTTTCTTGGCTGAGAGCCTATCAGGAAAACACGTTTCGCCTGAAGTCACCATTTTGTCTTTAGAGGTCCACACACTTTAGAGGTGCACGGGCTGTCGCCCCTTTATCCTACCTTTATGAGCATCGTCGTTTCAGCCTCATCCCATGGCAGCAACGTGCTGCGCATCGATTTAAAAGTGTTGATAGTCATCTATAAGGGACAGTATGGCGATACCAATTTTTCTCAGCAACTGAAGTAGTTTGTGGCAGACTATCTATTGTGTTTATCAAGGTTATCAATCGATATACATATAAATGTATGTAATGATAGCCAACTACATATGCGATGGATCCCTGGGGAACAAATGTTCATAATTAAGATTCACAATGGTTTACTAATCTATCATCTCCTTCATTCTATCCTACAGTTTCTTGGCCCGGTTTAGCCAAAACGTAGTTAGGTGGCCTAAATTTCCCATTCAGTTAATAATTACACAAATATGCCCTGATAATAACCCCAATTAAGCAAAGACAGGCTTATATATTGTCTATGTATCATTAGAACGATCTTTGCCGCAAATGTAAGGTGTGTAAGTATAAGAAAAACACGTTGCGTAATTGTTTCTTCATACGTTTTTATTGGGTGTAAACACATTCGGACCGCATGCAGTTCAGTTACACCAACAACCATCCATCGGGTGGCAAGGGGATCCACGTGACCACCAGGGCGCGCACGTGATTGGCTAATCGCGCGTCCGGACAGACACGTGACCAAAACCAAGGCACGGTGGGCTTGGGACGGTTGGCAAGGTGGCAGGAGGCTGATCATTTATTTCTACCCAGGGCTGGCGTGTTTGATAAAGGCAAGAGTTGCCGCACACATGCAAAGCGCGTGCATTTGATATATATTCATTGTACCGTCAAGGTCGACGTCAATACAAGTAGGCAACGGACGGTTTAAGCGAGTGAGCAATTCGCCTGTGTTAGCATAATAATTACAGTGCGGTTGGTCCACCAAACAAAAGGCACTGTGCACGCCGTGAAACTATACACGGTCTGTACCAAATATCCACTGCAGGCATCTCTCTTTCCCATGATAATCTAACTATTAATGTGACACATGCAAATGACGCGTTTGAAAATGTTCAAAGAAAGAACATAAAATTGTCATAGAACCATAAGTTAATCCTTGAAAGGAATACTATAAGTTATTATAGAATATATAAATATGAATTATGTCTATATATGTATCGATGCATATTAGACACTGATGCCAAAGATAATCGTAAGCAGGTCACACCTGGAGGTATGGAAGGGTAATTTTCCTAGGCTGGGGGAGGGGGGGGGTGGTCAAAACACACGGGCACATCCAGCAGACAGCTACACTCCCCAGTCACTCTCTCTCAAGTTTAAAACAATCCGTATGCGTACAAAATATAAATTGTATGACAAATCTATTTACACACTATATATATGTGTATGGATGTGTGTACAAAATATGGGGCGACAGCGAGAATGTGATTATTTACATGGCGATCTGCCACAATGGAGTATTCTGACCCGAGGCGCGGTCTTCACATGCACATCACACGCATTCCTATGGACATGTTAATGACATACATGTCGTTACAAGCCTTCATAAAACGCATGGTGCTTTGGAACATCACGTCACATAACGGGAGACATGGCCATGATGGGATGGTTTGTAGGCGTTGTACCAAAACAAAGTCTGTACAATGAACACATAAAAAACAAACAGTAACCACTCAGGCGTCCGAGTGAGACATTTTGCTACATAAATACATTACTTAACATGCGTGGTGATATGTTGCCAACGATATATGTTTTGTCTAATTCGGAATAGGCGAACTGTTCATTTGGTTTCAAATACAGATAACATTAAAGAACCTTACGCCACGTAAAAAAATATAAAATGGCTATTACCAGACTCAACGAAATTTCGTTAAATCTTCACTCAAACGAAACTGAATTATACTTTTCGAGGCTAATTATCTATGGCCCATTCGTAAGCTAAATGTGAAAGTAAAAACGTTCCTGTTTTGAAAATAAATATCTCCTCATTTTCCGATATGTCGCTGACAAGTTATCAGTTACTTCAAATTGCTCTAACGTCTAAGTGAAATAATTTCAATGTAATTCTGGAGGAGTTTTTAAATCCGGTATGCTTCAAAAGCAAGCTAAATTTTATCTACGAGGCCCACCTTTCATAAATAAGTTTAATTTTAGACCAGTTTTTATGATCAAATTGCCCCCAAGCACAACGAGATATGTGTTTGTAATCGAACTCATTATCACCGTGTTAAAATTAACCCAGAATACATGATTATCATTATTATAACGCAGTCGGCCATCCGAGAATATTATTTACTTACTGGCGTTTACTCAGACAAGACACTTGAGGCCAGGCACAATACAATTCCAGCCATTACACGTGTCACATAGTAGTCAGAAACAAATACTTAGCTCAGGTAATCATTGTAAACTGTAAAACGACGCTTTGAGTGTAAACTCAAGTAAAATCTCTTAATAAAAGCTAGACTTTGAAGACGGAATATATGTGTTGGTAGTCACTCTGTATTCACATGAAGCTAACGTCAGCCCCATCACTAAGCCGGGGCATTAGTTATCCTTTCATCGCTCCGTCAGTCAGAAACAGATACAAGAAAAAAAGAAGTCCATTTATATTAAGAAATATATATTAGGTCAAAGAATGATTTATAAAGTTATCATAAATTTACTATACAAATAGGACACATTCCTAGCAGGCTGCTATATCGAAATTTCTACGTCACTACTCTTCATAGAGCTGGCTACAGGTCCCCTGGCTTTGCGTAGGATTTTAAAAACGTGACGTCACGCCTGAGACTGGTGCTTGTATCATGAGCTTGCGATAGGCTGGTTCCCCGTCATAGGGAGTGAGGGGTGGCGTTGTGTCTTTGTTCTTTGAGCTCTCTCACGCGATGCTCGTTTCGTTGTATTTGAGCTCTTTTGGCTCGAGGGTTGGCGTTTCCATGGCAACGTGGAGGGATGACCGTTTAGCGTCACACTTGGGCGGCACCAGGCATGTAGCCGTTTTGATTCCTATGCTCCCGTCGTCGTGGTAACGAGGAGTAGCCGTACTCCTGGGGAGGGGGCCGGTAGGCGGCGCGCGGGTCGTCAAAGTCAGAATAGGTCCGCTGCCCGAGGTTGGCCGGGTGGTGGCCATACACGGGGTCCTTGGCGCTGCTCCCCACCGCCTGGGGGTTGGCGAGGCCGCCGCTCAGTGGGGTCGCCGACACCCCCAGGCGCCCGGTGTACCCCGGCAGGTGGCTGAGGGGCGTCTGGTTGGGGGGTCTAGCCGGGGACGCCGTGCGGTGGGACGAGCCGGGAGGGGGCTGGGACGGGGGTGCCATGGCGCTGTGAGGGGTGTGGCCGCCGTAGTAGATGCCAGCGCCGCCCCCGCCGCCGCCGCTGTGCTGGGACTGACCCCCCACGAGGTGTTGCCCCTGGGGGTAGTGGGTGGTGGGGGGCTGACTCCACTCGCGGGTGTCGTGCCGCAAGTCACGGGAGTCATACTGAGGGGTGTAGGGCCGCTGATAGGCCCGGGGGTCTACCCGTGGGTCAGCACGGGGGTCTGCCCTAGGGTCTACCCCCCGTGGGTCCGCCCGGGGGTCTACCCCCCGTGGGTCCGCCCGGAGGTCTACCCCCCGTGGGTCCGCCCGTGGGTCTACCCCCCGGGGGTCTACCCGTGGGTCTACCACCCGGGGGTCCACCCCTCGGGGGTCTACCCCCCGTGGGTCTAGTGCGGGGTTCACCCTCGCCGTGTCCGCAGGCGCCGCGCGGTAGTGACTGTACGACGGTGGCGCCATCTGCTGGTGATACTGTTGCTGGTAGTAATCCTGACGTCGGAGTTGTGCCTGGATCTCCTGCAGGTTCTGGTAGTGGCTGTAGTGGTCCGGCTCCGTGTAGGCCAGGCGGCTGGGCGGCCTGCGATAACGGAAGACACGGGTAAAGAGTTATAACGGTTAAGGCACTGCCATGAGCGTCCACACAGGCAATATAGCGAGCCTAGAGGTCGGTACGATAATCAACAACGACACGAAAGTTCCTTAATAAAATCAATTAAATTTAGTAATAATCGGATTTTTTTACCATATTAGAGGACCACGTTTACCGCGAAAACAGCGCGAACAATTGCGAACATTTGCGGCAGTAATAATAACAGGGCATTTAAGTGGTATACATTTCGTGGTGCAATTTTCCAGAGCTGGCAAAGAGGTTATGGAACACAAGAAACAACAAACGAAAAGTGATAACGATTTGGTTCTAAACGCTTATAACATGCTGGAATCAGCTAATCAGAAGACACTTACCCAGTGGCCGCCCTGTCGTAGGGGTCATCTGAAGGTCGCCGGCGCGGAGGCAGCGGATAGCCACCGTATGGATTACCATCTCGGAACTGTTGCTGCCGCTGAAACACAAAAACGCATAATTATATCCCTCATATGTATTCTCCTACATAAATAGACTCATGTCTGTGTGGTCGCAGGATAAAGATCCCATGTCCCCATGTAGGGGGTTACCCCCGAGAGCATGGCTCCACTCTCCCTTCCTTCTCCCATTGACGCGATATGACCAGAATTGGTTAAAGCGTCCTGAATATACAATCAACCAACATCAATGAATTAATAAAATAATCAATTAATAATATACTCCTCTTACACGTTGCCCCAATGTCGTAACGTCAATATGAACGACCAAGAGATTACAATCCGCTCATAACGCATCCCACCGACCCCACAGCGCAGCAGGACCCACGCACCTGTTTCTCGAACTCCTGGATCTGGCGCTCGTACTGATCCTGCTGGGTGTCCAGGGGGTACTGTCCCTGCCGCTCCCGGTGGCGTCTCTGGTGCTCGACGCGCAGCTGCTGGATCCGGTCCGAGCGGTCCGGCGGCGCCCCCGTGGGAGGGGGTGAGGCCGGGCGCTGGGTGGCCGAGCGGCTCTCGTCCTTCGTTCGCGCCTGGCTCTCTCGCACCCTCAGCTGTTCGATCTCGCGCTGTTTCTCCTCCAGTTTGCGATACTGTTCCTCGAGCCTACGGATAGAGACGATGCTTTTACTGTTACTGAACCTGGCGCGTGCACGGAATGTGGTATAACATGCCATATTTTACATTGCCCATTTTATCACTATATAGCCCACTCTATCCTTATACAGCCCGTTCTTCCTCTATATAGCCCGTTCAATCTCTATATCGCCCACTATATCTCTATATAGTCCGTTCTATCTCTATATCGCCCATTATATCTCTATATAGTCCGTTCTATCCCTATATCGCCCATTATATATCTATATAGTCCGTTCTATCTCTATATCGCAATAACACGCAATAAGAGAGCAATCATGCCGCGCGACACTCACTTCGCCTCTTCCTCCTCCACGGTCATCTGCCTCGGTTTCGCTGGAGCGTCCTTGACCTTCTCCTCCACGGGTGCCGCACGTGGCGTCTTCGGGTCCATGGACTTTCGGCTTTTCCCGAATCTACCAATCACAATCGTCTCGTGTTAAATGGACGGCCGGAGAACAGTCTCATTCAAATAAATATTATATTATTTTCTCCAATATTCAAATTGTATTATGTCCGGAAGATACCGAATCTTGTGACAATTAGATAAATAAAGTGTGCCTGAAGAACCAAGGTATAAATGACATCTAGAGTGGCATGTCTACTGACTTGAATAGTCCCTTAAAGATGCCCTTTTCTTTGTCTTTATCCTTGTCTTTTTCCTTCTCCTTTTCTTTCTCTTTGTCCTTTTTGCTCTTCTTCTTCTTGCCCTTGTCGTCCTGGCTGCTGTCCGGCCGCTCCCCGGCGAAGGAGG
Source organism: Arenicola marina (assembly GCA_964019135.1). Classification (NCBI taxonomy): domain Eukaryota; kingdom Metazoa; phylum Annelida; class Polychaeta; family Arenicolidae; genus Arenicola; species Arenicola marina. The sequence continues at coordinate 1,154,148 of OZ025259.1, forward strand.
AGGTGCGGGAGGCGGGGGGCTGAGACCCAGAGGCCGCCTCGTCATCCTCCTCTTGCACTGCCATGGAAACGTACAACACATGGGTCACGTGGCAACCAGAGCAGGCAACGCGCATCAGAATCCAGCATATATGCAAACATGTTCCGCATTTTACATCATTTTCCGCATAATTATCCAGCAACAACGCACTGTTGGCCATACAGTAGATATTTCATAAGTAACAATCACCCAATATATTTATATAATTAATGTTGTACGGTATGAGATTATGACTTCAAAATTTTAGTACGGAAGGCAATTCAAAATGGCCGTATTTTTCTGCACATGAAGGCTAAATTAGGCCAAGAACCCTCCTGGGGCAATGGGGTTGGAAGACACTTGCCCCAGACACAGGTGCCAGTTTAAGGCAAACAAGGGGCATGAAGGGGTCATCGAAGGTCACTCACGTGTTTCCATCTCGGGCACGGGGCCGTCATACGAGCGGTCCACGGCGGCCCGGAAGCTGTCGTTGCACCCCCTGCCGCGGACCATGCCCCGGTTGGGGGCACGCCAGTAGGTGGCGCCAGTCGCATCCTGTTCCGGCCCGTTGGCCTCCTGCACCGCCGTCTGGAGGCTCTCTAGGGAACTAGACTTCTTCAGTCCCAGTGTAGGTCCCAGCTCGTCCAATTTGGCTGCAGGTACGGGGAAAGGGAGAGGTCAGCTAGGGTAGTGGGAACGTGCATCCATGGACTGAAGGTTTCGCTATAATTACCATTTGGGATATTTTGCTTGTTGTACATCGTTAGAGTAATGGTGGGATGTTGATTCTGCCCTCCCTCTCTATGAAGAAAATCAACATATACGCGCCTAGAAATAATGCAGCCGAACCCAAATGTCCAAAACGGACACAATGCATATTTACAATATAATGTTGGGGGTAACTGCTCATTTCATTTAATATCAAGGTAAATAATATTCTAATCGAAGTTACATTTTGACATATTTTGTACATGGGTTTAGTAAACTAGTAAACAAACGTGATGCGAGGAGAATATTATGGCATTAGATGTAAGTAACTGTGCATGGAGTGTCCCTCCGACTAATGCCAACACAAACACAAGGGAATATATACAATGCGGTTGTCCGTGCATATGCCGTTAGTCAGACTTATCATACATTTATCAGCCGACAATTGGACACTAACATCAGACAAAATAGGCCTGACGTGGCACACCACTGAACTCATGATCGATTCGTCGAATCGTTGAACTACCTGAGGAGTTACACCGGAGCAGAAGAAGCCATTGTCTACAGTTGGTGGCGCACCGAACATCCTATCAATAAAACCAGAGTTGGAATCGAGGGAGCTCATCCACGACCCGCAATCATTCTTGACACTGAAGTCAAGGGAATGGCTCACATATTGTTCACCTTATTCTCCAAGCAACGTTTATAGTGATTAGATTTGCACCACAAAGACTGTCTGGCGCCAATGGATTACAAGTGAGTCCGTCCTGCTATTGCCAAGGCCAAGCTTGATGGCGACAGTAAGGTGGCACGAGACACACCAGACACAACGAAACGAGCCGACCAACTGGTTTCCTACACGTCATGAACAAAACAATGGCAACGCAACCGTGGGAGAATTATTTCCAGCAAAACTCTAATTTCACAGACCAATAATACTCTACCAATAATATGTAACAGTCTCAACCGAGGCGGCTCATAACTAAATACCTATCCCTGGACAGTCAGCCGTCGGTCAACCCCAGGGTACCACCTCTAAACACTGTCAGCCGTCGGTCAACCCTAGGGTACCACCTCTAAACACTGTTGCGCCTTTGCAGCAGCGATGCAGTAGTAGAAGCCGTAATGCCATTGGCGTGATACAAAGCGAATGAGGTCAGATGCACACCAATAACCGTTAACAGGTCACTTGATCGAATCCACAGACTATGGCTATGATTCCCCGCACAAACCGATACGCAATCACAGCGCCAGATATTTTCTTCATGAAGTCATCACTATAGGCGCTAGCTGTTTGCTTTCTTTCATATGTAAATGGGTGAAAATTCCGAACGATATTAACCATCATGTCCGAACCCCAAACTCAAACTCAAAAGTCCACAGTAAAGCCCGTGATGGTTTAGGAAGCAAAGAGTTAATTAAAACAAAACGATCAGTGCCCGCGCAACGCCCGATATAACCAGTCCACTGCCACCGCAACTAGAACAAAGCAAGCAGCTGGCGCGCTACATACCAATGTTGTGCAGACAGGGCGTCGACACGTAGGAGACCATGCCGGGCCTCTGCAGTGGCGCCCCCATCGGAACGTGATAGAAATACTCATGCGGAACGTGGTGTTGGAGGCAGTGGTGGTGGTGGTGGTGACAGAAGTGGGCCAGCTGGTCGTGTGGCTGTAGGTGGGGGTAGCTCCCACCCTGGTAGCGTAAGTCTCCAGGGGGTGGCAGACCCACAGCTAGCGGCGGCAAGTTACAAACGGTAAGCCCTTTAACACACCCTAGGCCTAGGCCTTCATCGCAATCATCGCCAACCAACAGCAACAGTAAATATAGGACTCAAATAATATATCCTACAGGTGTTTTGGGGCTTCGGCCAGCCATATTTTCCCCATTCGGGTTGCCTCTCTAGCTACAGTGTTACTATTCCGCTACTTTATCCGCTCTTCAAATTAGGTTGAATGTTTACGGTCTATGAATGAATGTTAATAAGCATTTCATTTGGTCGGCGACTGTAAATAAATGCTAACATGTATATAATTAAGAGTTAACATGATCACCATATGTAGGTACTAAACAGTAATCAATATACACTGGTCAAAAATCACAGTAATATATCCCGTAATACCCACGCCCAAAATCAAAAACGGAGGAGACAACCCCGGTGGAAGTGATAGATGTAGAAATAGGGTGACGAGCGAATCACGTGCAATATTGAAGCAAACGTCATCAATCAATCAGAAATTAAGAGGTCAGAGGTCGTCAACATAACGAGCCGGCACCACATATAGTCCCTAGCTTAAGGATAATTAAGAATATTGTTCTCGAGGCATATTATACTAAGCGCTATTAATTAGTATAATGTTGGAAAGATCGCACATCTATCATTTGCTAGTCCTTGATATACTAGATTAACACCGAAAAATTCGACATGATGCATGAATGGGAGCCTCAGATATGATAAAGTACAACGTGCGTCTTTTGAGATTGTGGGTTTCATTCGCATTTTAGTTCCCTTCTTCAGTATCAAGCGAAGCACGGCTGAATGACTGTCCGTCTTCCTTCGCGAGCATGCCACGTGTTCCTAGAGGTTATGTATTTAATCCCACCGAGAGAATCTAATGGAATGCCTGATACCAGCTCATCGGACGCACACAGGGACCACGAGGAAGTCAGACGTACGCAGGAGAGAGACGACACCAACACAACAGAAGGAATTCACGTGACCAGGGAAGCGTGGTCGTCACACCAATGTCAACGTGCGCCTCTGCACGGGGCCAGACAGAAGGCGTGACATCACAATAGTGTCCACGTGCGCCTCAACACGGGGCCAGACAGAAAGCGTGACGTCACAAAGACGATAAATAATGAGGATCAAGCACCATGGATGGCGAATTCAACATCAAAACTCAAGAGTCCGGGGCAGTTCAAGCAACGACAATCAACAGTAGGTTTGGGTTAGCAATCAGTGGATTCACGAGGCCAGGAATGGGCTTCATGCCCGCCACATGCGTGCCTCTCATGCCAAACTCGTGAATAGAGAAACAGACAGAAGTGCGCGACACAATGTACAACATACATACAAACCAATGCATTCTCCATATATATGGTTATGTAAATGATAAGTTCAATAAATAAGCATAAATGCGAGAAACAATAAATAGGAAATTTATTAAGATGCTAGATCAAAGCGACAAAAAAAAACCCAGAAAAATTTAGTATTCATATGGTGGCCACGTGGCCACACCGACGTCAGATCGAGCCACGGGGACTACATACTTTCATGCAGGGACAATCGGGGGTTGTTAGTCTGCATAGCCATCGACTCGGCGGACCCGGCTCTCTTCAGCGGCCCCGGACTGGGGATGTCCGCATGGTCACCTCCTGCAAGACGTCACAATGGGGCCCACGCCGTTACTAGGGTTACACAGAGACAGTCAGAAAGGTCAAGCCAAGGGGTCAAGTATGTGAGTTTTCTGCAATAGACACAGACACAGCACAACGCAGAAGCTGAAAGAAGAGCTGTAGTGTTAGTTGAATGCGGCACACATTGTGAGGGGGGCATTCGGGGGTCGCGGTAGTTTTCTGTCAGGATGAAAGGGTGACCTGACGGTGCACGGTAGTTACGGCACACAGTCAAACTCAAAGGTTAACTCGAAAAAGGAACAATGCGGGGGTCCCAAGGTTTCGGGGAGAAAACCGCGTTAGTTTGACTGTACATATTCCTCACACGTAGCCGGTATACTACATAAGAACATTAGGAAAGACCATATTATATCTCTAGTTGGTATCAGGCGTAGACCTCCCAGTAACCGTCGTTTGCAAATTCCAACAGAAATTGCAATGATCCATTACAAGAATAATCATCAATCTGATGCCACGATTGTTTTGTCATTACAGTTCATTATTCGGGTGATACACAGTCTCACAAGAGACCCCGACATATATGTTCGCCCCGATGACAGGTGTGACCTAGTGAACCCAGTGTAGCGTCTCCTGGAATTCGACCGGCTGGTTCACTAGTAAAATATTTTATACACCTTCCTTCCGACCATAAAAGTTGGCAATTATTAGAAATAAATAAAATCACAAATAATTTAACTGGTACAACTGACTGCCGACGATGCTAAAGCCAGCGCGGGGTCAAAAATAAAGTCCATTTTACATCTAGACCGCATTTGTATGTTAATCTTTTACTGCCGCTTCAGAACATGAAATCAAAACGCTTCCTAACGTCCGCGTGATCTGTTTCGACCACGTGATCTGTTTCGACCCAATTCTACTAGCCCCATCTGGAGCAAAAACTCGATGCGCTACCTGCATCTGAGTCAACGCACCTACGACCGCCATGTGGACTTGGGCTAAAGCTAGTCAGTGTGATACAATGTATGAACTATGATGGAGTTGAGAGTGTGTGACGACGCTCTGCGGTGTGCTGTAAGCACAGACCGCGTCCCCACCCTTCACAGCCAGTACAAGGAAAGCCATCACACATCATGCTGTAGATACCATTCACATATTAGTGTCACTTTGCGATTAGGGAGAGCAACGGTTCCTGCAATTATTGGAATCGCCTTTGAAGTCGTATTCAGAACCGTATCGTAGCTTACTTATAGGTCCTATAGTATAGTATCAAACGATAGCTACTGACGCTAAAACTGTGAAATTCATTTTACTTGATTTTCAATGAAATCTAACAATAAATATATAGCGAAATATATAAGCTGCGATAGGCGTTATGAATACGGCCCCAGGCGAAGACGACATACATGTACACAGAACATCGTGCATTAAAGACGAAACGATACGTAAAGCAGATGTTGTTAAAAGTGCACTTCAGACGTCAGAAGGTGATTGCTTGCAGGTACAAGTGTGTATCACAAAGCACGAAGGAGCGGCCAGCCTTAGTACACGCGGTCCGGCGGAAGTTACCTTTGACCTCTTTAAAAGCTGACCGACGGGGGTCCCAAGTCGCTGCAAGGTTACCATGGAGACAATGAGTGGACATATTAGAGCCCGGATTAATGATGACGCGGTCAACACACAGTAAGGTAATAACTGCGCCTAGGCTATTATAGGCCACACAAAAACACCAGCGACTGGAATGTCTTGTACTAGCTGTTACAGACAGACACACGGTCTCCAAGGCCTCTCAACGCCCTGAAAGCAAGATATAAACCATTGGGATTTTAAATAATTGTCCTCATGTTACCAACATTTTATGTCAGGTTCACACCACCTATAATTGTAACATTAAACAGTTCACGGTAGCGGCAGGCAAGTTGGTTTGATAGGCGTGTTAATAATGCAGGGTGGAAGACACTTTTCATTACTGCAGGGCCGCATGATAATTATATGGTTAACGCTAAACTATCCATATAATTCTGGTAATAATAATAAGAAATGTCACATAATTCACCAGAAGCAGGAAGCCGGGAGAAAGTTGTTCGATTGATGCTTGGAGGCATTAATAAACAAAAAGTTACTGTGATTGGCTGCCAAGAGCTAAGCTGCGTTTGGTTGAATCCAGAGTGAGATGTGATTGGCTGATCCCAGACCGAGCTCTGATTGGCAGATCCCAGACCGATTTGTGATTAGCTGATCCCAGACTGATCTGTGACTGGCTAAGCACGGATTAAGCTAGGCGTGGTTGCACTCGCGTCCGGGGTGTGACCTACCTGACAGGAACTGGGTGGAGGCCGCTTTGTCCTTGCTCGACTTAATCTTTTGATAAAACTCAGAGACGCGCGGATCCAGGTGACCTTTCCGCTTCTCGGAGACGCTCTGTCTGCCGAAGCCTTCGCGATGGAATCCAGCGGCGCCCTCCATCATACTCCTGAAAAAGAGGGTAATTTACCCTGTTACCACCCTCTATCATACTCCTGAAAAAGAGGGTAATTTACCCTGTTACCACCCTCTATCATACTCCTGAAACCACACGGCCATTCAACCTGTTATAACCCTCTATCAGATAACAACAAACATTTACGATCCTGTCAATAGAAACTCTTTTATCGTTACGCAATTCCACTTTGCATGCTACCACTACCTTCATCGCCATAGACGATATAAATATGAATTTAGGACTCAGCTTCTGCCTGTGTTATACCTACGATTTACACCATTTATAGAACTAAAATCATTCATAAATATCAAAAGCAAATAGTTTCTCGCATCTCGTTGATAACGTTACATATGTATGCGGCGTATCACCGTGCACATATAAGCATACAAGACAGTTAGAAGTCATCAGCCGATAAGATAAGTTATCTATAAATGCTATAAATAAACTATTCTTGTACCATGTGCGTTGCGCCTACAGTACTGAAATAAAGTTCATTCATATATATAAATGTCAGCATGTCAGGCCGCCAGATGGCGCCACTCACTTTCCCACGTCGGCGTCCTCCTCATCCCACTCCTTGGGGGCGCCACCTTCGAGGAGATCCTCGTTGCTCTTGGAGGCGGCGGCCATCAGGGAGAGTTTGTTGTTGGGGGTGTCAGGGAGGAAGCCCAGGGTGGAGGCTGGCCGCGCCTTGGGGGCTGTCGCCTTGGGCTGAGAGGGTCAACAACACCGTTAATGAGGAGCCGGCAATGCTATACATATTCATATATATACAATGAGAGATACCGATGTGGTTTAGGTAATGAAAGCCGAGGAAATGAGGTCTTCAGGGGAGGGTTCAGTGAAGTGTTTGTGAGAACCGAATGGCGCTCAGAGAGATGGGTCCAAATCATGCACATCAGTAGGACGGTGAAGGTGGGTGACATACTAAAATGTGAAGAGAAAGTTTCACTCTTTGCAAGCAGTGTTAATAGTGATAATAACCATGCCTAATAAATATAATACAAAAAAATTAGTATACCCCCTCCCCCCCCCCCCCCCACCCCGCAGTCTTCTCAACATGGAGTGAATCTCCAGGTCAGTTTTGAATGAAAGTAATATATAAAATAACAATATGGCGCCGACAAGGTAAAAGTACATGATTATGTGAATAGAATATTGCAGCAAGTTCGGATATGACGTCATATCTTAGTATACCGTTCTGCGGACGGCCTCCTCGTCGTCGGTGAACACGTCATCCTCGATGTCCTTCCGCCGCGCGGGCGACGCCGCGACTTCCGCCGTGATGACGTCATGCTTGGGCGGGACGCGTGGCGGGAAGTCGATAAAGACCGTGTCCTCGGCGTTCGCGGCGGCGGCGGCGGCAGCGGCTGCGGTGTCGTTCATCATGCTGTCGTGGTTCGCCATCTGGTAGGACACGTTCCTCAGGGCGCTAGAGGCCGCCAGGCGCTGCATGAGCGTCTTCTTCTGGTCGCCAGGCCTGCCATTGTTAGTAGCGGCCACGGACAGCGCGCGGTTCTTGTTCGGCAGGCTGTAGATGTTCTCATTCTTATCCATGGCGGACGTCGCATTACGACCGTCACCTCCACTACTACTACTCCCACCACTACCGCTGCTGCCGGAACTACTTTTGATACTTTCCGTTTTGGACGGTTTACCACTCTCGCTGTCCGTGCGCGTAACGTCCTTTTCCGATAACCGGCGCATGCGCTCATCCCACCCGGCTTCGGACAGGGACACCCGCATTTCTGTACTGTCTAAGAAGCTGATGTGGCCCGGCAGGAGTGAGGGCGTGGGCGGCCCCGTCACGTGTGAGGGGACCCCCTTGGGCGGGGGTGGTGGCGGGGGTCCCATGGGCGGGCGGCGGGCCACCGTCAGGCGGATGGCCTGGGCGGAGGGCCCCACCGAGGCCTGCATGGCCCGCCGTAGGATGTCCATGGCCTCGGCATTGGTCTTGTTGATGAGTCGCTCGCCGTTCACCTCCACCAGTTGGTCTTGAACCCGCAGTCGGCCGTCCTGTGTGGGAGGGGTAATACAGCTTAGTCAGAATTAGAATCCTTTTATTTGGTCATACATTACTTACAAAGAACCCCACTGCACTAGGCAATGTCAAACGCCAGAACGGTTGCTTGACCCACTACTCCATTCCAAAATTGTAAAGTTGATGACGGTATAATTGCACATAATCACAATCTGAACAAATATAGACCTAACATGGCTCAACGTTACATTTGCCCAACAAACATGAAATCATTTAACCAATGACAAACACCAGGATTCGCACAACGGTACCAAACAATAATAATCCTAATCAGTAATTCCTACATTAGAGCCAGGTTTTAATAAAAGTCGTCGCATTTTGACTTTAAAGTCACCCAATTGTTGGCTAACTTACCACAGACGCCACTCCACCGTCGATGATGTCCTTGATGAAGATACCCAGGTCCTGGGCGTGACCCGAGTCAGACGTTATCGTCCGACCCTTCACGCTCACTCCTAAACCCCCTCCGGTGGCGTCACCCAGCGGGATCTCCATGGAAACAACCACCTTCCCCGTCGGCCCAGAGAGGGCGTTGGCGTGAGTCAGAGCTTCCGCTTCTGCATGCTTACTCGGCTGAAATATGATAGTTCATGTGGGGCTCATAAGATGGCGGCACTGGTCAGCCGCTGTCCACAGAAACCGGGGTAAACACTAATAATGGGGGGGGGGCACAGAGGGCAGGGGAGGTTATATGAGTTATGAATCAGGTTTCCACTTGTGGTCATATCGCGTCAATGGGAGAAGGAAGGGAGAGTGGAGCAATGTCCCCGGAGGTAACTCCTACTCTTTTCGAAGAAGAACATGGGATTTTTATTCTGCGATCACACAGATATGAATCAGGAATGTGGAGGCAAACGACTCAAAATCCTCATGAACGATCTCCAGGGGGGACAAGAACAACGTCCATCGCGTCGTGGGAGCAAGGTGACGTGTTATGCCTTGTGCGTATATAAAGGTAAGTGGAGCCCAGAAAGCTCCCGGGACAACGAAATGTTGGAAGAAACGTGCCCCAGAGAAACGAAACCACGTCATGTGGCGTCATCACGAGACAGTAACAACCTTAATAAACCTACAACAACGACTGCCTCCATCTAAGGGTCTAAGTTGACCAGTAACTCATCGAGAGGACAGTGAGGTTGTCAATTAGACATCTTCCAAGAAACACGATCACAGAGCTTGTGACGACGACAAGGCATTAATAACAAAACTGACACACTTGCCAGACATTCCGATACCATTTGGTCCAGCAGAGACGATGCGTCCAAAGGACGGGAACATTCAATAGACTGCCAGTGAAGCACTGGACACTTTGAGTCCAGTCAATAAATCGATTACAAATGCCACCATTTTAACGATGAGGATTGAGTTCATGAGTAGAATGGATCCTGTTCACACCTAAAGTGTTGTAATTATTCAACACTTTAGAAAAAGCAAATATATCAAATCAAAATTCGACCGACGATTTAAAAAAGTAAACTTAACATACACAAAAACACCACCACCAAATGCTAAGCACAACACTTGAATAAAAAATAATCGCCACAAAATGAAACGTAATCTTACACAATTAAAAACAAGTAGTCAACAAAATTAAAACAGAAAAGTTCCAACACCACCGAAAAGAAGTTTTATTGCACTAACAGACTATAATAGGTACAAACATGGCGTACACCGGCGAGTCAGTACATTCCAACAAAGCTAGGTGATTATTGCAGGACCCGTATTAGCATGTTTATCACGGTTCACAGCCAGTAATCAAGCAGGTCTCTATCTCAACTACAATTGTGCTGAGTAATCAATTTCACGTTCATAAACTTTCTTGTTAACCATTTGTCCACTTAATTCATTTATTGTATCTATGTCATGCAGCTAATTTATTGTTTGCAAAAATGTTTTATATTTTGCATCAGAGGTTGATGAACCGATCTAATTAAATGCAAGTTTAACCTCAAGGTTCGTTAACACGTTATATGCATGTACATATCTGTCTGTACATAAATACATGGTATATACATGCATTAGAGCAGGCCTTCACAACGTCGATCAACTCGTATACACAGAACTTCGGCGAAGGCATAATAACAATCCATTTACTTCCATTTATGACCTTTAAAACAACCTACGTATATCATGGAACGTAGGTACGCATCAACAACTCTATATGAGGACTTAATTGTAAAATAAAACGTAACAAACAAATGCTTCCCGACACCTATCAAAGCAGTGGTTCACCTAACAAAAAATTGCGACACTTTATCCGAATTTTAAATGATGTCCCTCAAATGCCTTGCTGTATAAGATATCTGACATTTCGACATGTCCACATGGCCGCCTTGATACGCTAACCAATGGTAAGGGGCGTCCAATAAATATTGGGGATAACAAGGCACATGGCATACAAGAAAATCTGAACTGAACAACTGAACACGCAACTTAAATAATTGTATTTACACGAGCGAAGCGTAACTGAATTCACACACTTTGTCACACTTTGTGTGAGAGGCGCCCTTAGCGTGCAATCCACGAGTCTTGTTGAAGGTGTATTAGTGTAGTCCATTAGAGCAATGTGTTAGTGTATGTCTACATCCGGGGACTGAATGTATTAGTTAGCAAGTGAAGCATGCCACTCACCGTGTACACATACAAGACACACCAAGGACACACACAAAGTTAAACGCGGGCCCGTTATGGAAGCTCTCGACAAGCTCTTGTCACAAAAATAACGAAAAATAAGCAAGGGGACAAGAACTCCACAGCACGGGATTCTCTTTAGCAGCGAAAGGAAGCCAAAGTGATCAAGCCAATCAGTGACTTTATACGGAGAAGCGGGGGGAGGGGGGGGGGAGGGGGGGGGGAGATGGATGGGTGACATGAAACTTTGCAAAGCAGTGTTAGAACAAAACAAGCAGTCAGGAAACGACGACCGGAAGTATGGAAGAAACACTTCGTTACCAAGGTGAAGGTTACCATGGTGATGCCGCATAGCTAGCAGGGTCAGATACCCCCGAAGGAGGGTGGTCAAGTGAATCGAGTGCGCGCATAACAGGATTACTGAGGGGGGCGGGGGGGGGGGGGGAGCGGTGGCATTCTCCACAAGGCATGCGATTGTGAGGCGTGGGGGTCACAGGTCAAGCAGTGCAGAGTGACGTCACGGGTCGGTGAGGGAGTGGGAGGGGACACTATATTTATATTATTCAATATCACCTGTTTTAAAAACAACACAAATATGCATTAAACATTCGTCATAAATAAATCAAATGGCAAACAAGAATGGTTAAAGATATCACGCTGAGTAAATAAACATGTTGTTGCGTTTCATTCCATAATGTGTAATTTAAAGTTTAACATTATTATAATACGAATTCACATTTCACGATTTGTAAATCGTGTTAATCATAACGTACAATCCAAACATAAAAACATAAATTGTTGTGGTCGCAGTCATGTCACGATTGCGATGACACTGTAGCATGCGATTCGCGTGGTGGGTAGGATATATATAACAGTGACTTACCGTGGCGCCTCTGGTCGGGGTGGCGGTGAGGGTCTCATCCCCGTCCTCCTCCCCCTCTCCCTCCACCACCTGCCGGCTGACCACCAGCTCCACGTCCATGCCGTGCTTCACGTTCCTCAGCATGGACACCGTGTCCGTCTGGCTGCGCCCAGTCACCTCCACGCCGTTCACCTGCACAGACAGATCAGGTCAAAGGTCAGAGGTCGGATGTGAGAAGTGAATGATGTAGGTCAGGGTCAAGGTCGGCAAGTAGTTGCAGGCAAATGAAGCTATAATTTGTTTTCAATATTTAATTTCAACATATAGAAACGCATTTTACTCATATTTCTCTGATTTACAGCAGGGAATTACCTCCTGATCAGTTATCTACATCATTGTTGATTGCAAACAAATCCAGACTTCTTATTATATCTATAATATCTATCCGTAGTAAAGCTGTATTAATATTTGGCGGATTTGGAGCGAACCGCCATCTTCAATTGACACGTGCACGTGACACCTGACTTACCTCGAGCAAGCGATCCCCCGACTTGAGGCGGCCATCTTGGATGGCGGCCCCCTTGGGTAGGATGTTCTTGATGTAGATGGGCGCCGACCCCCCGGCGGGGTTGTCCCTCGTGGTCACGCTGAACCCCAGGCCCTCCGCGCCTGTAGCAACAACCATGGTGTCTCAGGAATAATAATCAACATGTACACTTCACAAAATGGTGTCACTGTAGCCTGGGATCCTCATTCCATGTTAACGCGATCGCTGTTTTAGTCTGGCTCACATAATATTCACGCCATTTTGGAGTATGGCTCACATAATATTCACGCCATTTTGGAGGATGGCTCACATATAATAACATTCATTTCCAAAGTCTATTGACTATGACTCACCTTTGGTCAGTTTGATGTGGATCTTCTTGCCGATCTTGCGCGTGTTGGAGGCCACGAGGAGGCGACTCTTCACCTGTGACGAGAGGTGGGTGGTGGGGTTGCGGGCGGGGACGGGTGGGGGCGCCCCGCGGGTGGGGGACCCCGGGGGGGACTGAGGCCCCACCTCCACCTCGGCATTGTCCTTCTTCGGCGTTGACACCCGCAAAGCGGAGGAGGCAGGGAACACGCCACTAAGCTGCGTCTTGGCCGCCGAGGCCGGGGTAGAGGCAGGGAGCCGGCTATTCGCTTGTTGGGACTTCTCCGGCGATGAGGAACCTATGGATTTGTTTACGGCGGCGTCTTGGTTTTTGACTTTGGCGACGACCTTGGCGTTGGGCGTCTGGTGCTGCGAGTCTGAGAGTTGTTTGCGGAGGTTGGTGGTGGCGGCCTTGGGTTCTGAGGAGGGGGGCGGCAGCTTGGGGAGGGGTGGCGCCTGGTTCTTCAGGACCCGGAGCCGTAGCTCGTTCGCCTGGAGCGCCTGGCGGAAAACCTCCTGCGCCCTGCCGAACACAAACCGCGACCGGGGTAATTAACATAGTAATGATACATCAACATTTTTTGGACTTGCATGTACCGCACTTGGATTATCGATATTCAATTTTGAAAAAAAAGGGAAAATTGTAAAAAGGTAAAAAGTAAATTGTTTTTCTATGTCGAAACGTTGTCGTTTCTCATCAAAATCATAAGCCGCGTGGATAGCATTACACACAAATTTCGTTCTGCAACATTTAGGCAACGGTCTAAGGGAAAAGATGCGGCACGCAGAATTAGAATTAGCACACAAATGACAGAATATTGCCAAGAAACCAGTCCACAATGATATCGGGATTAGTTACTTCCACAATAGCTGATGTCTGCACTCAATGCTAAAGATCTTGATGATGGTAATTGCCTTAACGGGACATTCTTCAGCTATTCAAATGATATGAAATATTGGGCCACATTTTCTCAAGATGGGAGGTTACAGGATGGTAACTTGCTTACTACTATAAGAGATGAAATGACATAAATGAGTTGGGGTTTCAGGCAGCTTTTTTGCACACTAGGACTAAACTGGGCCAAGGAACCACCTCCCGGGGGGGGGGGGGGCAGCGCGACAGCTCAGTGGGCTAGAGCGCTCGCATTGAGTGCTCTGGTCACCTGAGAACCTAACGGCACGTGGGTCGGTGGTTCACGCCCCGCTGTGGCCATGTCTGTGTGGTCGCAGGATAAAAATCCCATGTCTTTCTTTGCAAAGAGTAGGGGGTTACCCCCGGGGACATGGCTCCACTCTCCCTTCTTTCTCCCATTGACGCGATATGACCAAAAGTGGTTAAAGCGTCCTGAGTAACCAACCAACCACCTCCCGGGACGTTGGAGGATTAATGGATGAAACAATGCACCAGATTAGGTGTCCGGGTGCGGGTTGGAACCCACGACCTATTGATCTGCGGTCTTGGACGCTAACCATGTTTTCAGGAGGTTTAAAAGAAAATTGTTTTATATGACATCGAGAACTACTTTTGTTTATATAAATTGTAAATTCCCAGCTCAACATGCGACCTCATCGGCTGGCGCCATGTTGTGTGTATACACTGAACACTTTTTTGTTACCAGCCAAAATATTGGCTGTCAAAACTAAATTCTGGCTTCTACCCTGCCCCCGGGTACTATTATGGAGGTCAAAGGTAAGAGGTGGATGCATTACTTGTTGAAGTCGACGTCGACGAGGTTGGTTCCGTTGATCTCTATGATGCGGTCGTGGGCGTGGAGTCGGCCGTCACGGTATATACGGCCACCGGGCTCAATGCCCTGCACCACCAGACCCATGTCCCTGCAACCAACAACAGGCAGAAATGTAGTTTTTTCTTCCACTTGTGTGTAACACAAACATGATATATCCCTTGCCGTATAGACGTGCTGTTAAACCCATATTCAAATTTTGTTCAAGCATATTTCAACGACACAAGGTTAAATATGAGCGATGAAGCGTAGTATACACTTTAGATATAATAACCCTCATTACTTCTCGCCTAAAACGGACGATAAGTCTCCAGGATCAATTGTTTTTTGGTATCATCGTCTCCATGGTAACAGCACCACGTCATACGCGGATTTCACCTGATATCCGGATGAGCGTCAGATCTGGAAGCGCCGGGTACTCACCGCCCCGTGTCGTCATAGTCCGGCACCACGTGGATTCCCAGCGGACCGCCAGTGTTCCGGATCACCACAGTGCTCCCCAAGTCCCTGCAAGATCCGGAATCATCAGTCAACAGCCGAAATCATCAGTCAACAACCGAAATAATCAGTCAACAGCCGAAATCATCCGTCAACAGCCGAAATCATCAGTCAACAGCCGAAATCATCAGTCAACAACCGAAATCATCCATCAACAGCCGAAATCATCAGTCAATAACCGAAATCATCAGTCAATAATCAAATGGTTGCACAAAAGGAATCACACCCGACACAGATATACCCTCGCGGTATTTGAAACCAGGTTAAAATCACTTTTACAGTTTGTTTACCCCGTACTTACAAAAAGCTTACCAGCCGTTCATGTTTATTCACGTAAACGAACCAGAACTCTCTATTCATGTGAATATACGTGAATTCATTGCATATTCATATGAATTCATGGCATATTCATGTGAATTCATTGCATTTTCATGTGAATTCATTGCACATTCATGTGAATACACTTGAATTCATTGCACATTTATGTGAATACACGTGAACTCATTCATGTGAATACACATGAATTCATTGCATTTTCATGTGAATTCATTGCACATTCCTGTGAATACACTTGAATTCATTGCACATTCATGTGAATACACGTGAATTCATTGCACATTTATGTGAATACACGTGAATTCATTGCACATTCATGTAAATGTACTTGAATTCATTGCACATTCATGTGAATACACGTGAATTCATTTCACATTCATGTGAATTCATTGCATATTCATGTGAATACACGTTAATTCATTGTACATTCATGTGACTAACGTGTATAACGAGGCACTCACTGCTTGGATGACGTCACTGAGCTGCCGGAAGTCGTGGAGGCGGAGGAAAACGATGACCCCACCATGACCTCTACCACCTTGGTGCGGTCCTCCTCCTCACCCCCACTACCCGACCCTCCCAGGGGCTCCTTGCGACCTTGACCTTGATCCTGACCCTTGGAAGAGAGACATCACACAGTATAAACTACAAGGTCCCTTTTCTGCTGGCATACCTTATGAACTTATCACGCATTAGAATTTTCGGATTGTTTATATTATGGGCATTATAAGCGGCATTAGACCAATGCTTAGTTGTCTGGAATGAATATGATAGCGACTCGCCCGAGCTGATCTACGGTTCCGAGAGTTAGTCAGAAAAAAGAAATGTGCACTCATAAAACTGAGATTAGTTGCTAGTGCATGCCGCAAAACGCGCTAAATAAACTTACTAGATCTAATCATAATCGGAATCACTTATCAGTCGATGAGTGGTACATGCGAGCGACAAACAATCGCAGATGTCCATCTATATAATATCAATGTCAATACAGAGACACCTGGTGGTCAAAGTGTGAAGGCGACGCCAGGGGGTGGGGAGGGGGGAGCGGTGAGACTGCGGGAACCACGTGGTTATGACGTCAGCTATGACGTCAGCACCAATGGGAGACCACCGCGGCGTACGTAGGCCGGCGCGAGGAAGTCGTCGCCATCTGGTGGCTCCCTCTGACGGCGCCCCCTGGCGGCCGGCGGGTGAACACGCACCTCGAACTGATCCTGCGCCTGTGCCTTCTCCTGGGCCTCCCACCACTTCACCATGGCAACGTTATTGGCCAGCGACCGTCGCGCCGACGTGCGCGCGAACGTAGCGAACCCCTCGTCCACTTCCGGCGGCTGCTCCTGACCTTGACCCCCGACGCGCTGCAGGGTGGGGGGCGGGGTGTCCTCCTCGCGCTCGTCGTCGGCTTCCGACTCCTGGTGAGGGGAGGGGGGGTGTCAGCGCGGGGTGGGGGCCGAGCGAGGGACGAAGGAGGGGGTAGGTAGGGGACGGGAGGGTAGAGATGAACAAGCAAGAATAAAGGCACGGTGCGCGGAACAGGGAGAGGTAGTAAAGTGGAACCCGTGAGAGGAACAACAGAGGCTTCAGTCGGAGGGCATTAAAACAAGACAAGAAACAAGAGCAGAGCAGCCATGCCGCTAGTGACGCCATAAACTCATACAGGATTCATACTGATTAAACACCATAAATAACTTTCACACGGAAAATATCTCCCTACATCAGATCTCGTTAGGCTATAGAAAACAGGTATTAAACTGGACTTAGTAATGTAGAGAATCCAAAGCAAACTTCAGTATCTACATCCGGACGTCGTTAGTACGATAGACAGGTGGCCAAGGTGGGTGTTAACTCTCCCCAGTAATCCCTGTCCATGTTAGGATTATCACAGCTTCAGCTTCTCTCCTCCCAAAGCGAGATATGTGCGGTATGATGGCAGGTCCTTTAATCCGCAATATTATAGAAATCTACGCTTCAGGTAGACAGGGTATTCTTAATCAATTAATATAATGTTTAAGCATCATGATCATGGAGACAAACCCATGCGGTTGCTACATTAACACCATGCTCACTCTTTAATAAAACATGACATTCCATATTTCGGCATGCCTCGTTTCTACGCTTCCACAGATAACATCGCCATGGACACAGGATTTGCTCAATCAACGGCGCAGAAGTTTAGCTGATAATGAGCACTCCGGTACCCTTTGTATAATCATGGTGCATTGTATGGTAGTTAATACAGGAGTGAAAACAATACATCCAGAGTGCAAGTGTTTGTACCCCACCCACCCTGGCTGGCCCATACGCCCAATCTACATGTCAGCTAATACCACCCACCCCCACCCACGCCCAATGTACCTGTCAGCTAATACCACCCACCCCCACCCACGCCCAATGTACCTGTCAGCTAATACCACCCACCCCCACCCACGCCCAACCAATCTACCTGTCAGCTTATACCACCCACCCCACCCACGCCCAATCTACCTGTCAGCTAATACCACCCACCCCACCCACGCCCAATCTACCTGTCAGCTAATACCACCCACCCCCACCCACGCCCAATGTACCTGTCAGCTTATACCACCCACCCCACCCACGCCCAACCAATCTACCTGTCAGCTTATACCACCCACCCCACCCACGCCCAATCTACCTGTCAGCTAATACCACCCACCCCACCCACGCCCAATGTACCTGTCAGCTTATACCACCCACCCCACCCACGCCCAATCTACCTGACAGCTAATACCACCCACCCCCACCCACGCCCAATGTACCTGTCAGCTTATACCACCCACCCCACCCACGCCCAATGTACCTGTCAGCTTATACCACCCACCCCACCCACGCCCAATGTACCTGTCAGCTTATACCACCCACCCCACCCACGCCCAATCTACCTGTCAGCTAATACCACCCACCCCCACCCACGCCCAATGTACCTGTCAGCTAATACCACCCACCCCCACCCACGCCCAACCAATCTACCTGTCAGCTTCTACCACCCACCCCACCCACGCCCAATCTACCTGTCAGCTAATACCAAAAACGTTCTTTTATATCAGCTTATTTTTTTTTAGCGTGTCCTACATACCCTCAATGGTTTACCATTAACTCGATATCATAGTAACTCTACATAAAGCCCCCCCCCCCCCAACCAAATTGCTTCCTCCATTCACTATTCGATGTCACTCATCATCCCTCCTTCGACCACTACCCACACCCTACACACACTACCTGACTACTCACCCCTTGCCCCAACTCATTCCCTCACCCTCTCTGACCATTATCCCCTACCCTGCCTGACCACTACCCCCCTACTCATCCCACACCCCGTCTGACCTTAACACCCCCCCCCCACCACTCACCCTACCTGGCCACTAAGCCCCTCCGCCTCCTTACCCTGGGCGACTTGTTCTCGTCGATGGAGGCGATGGCTGACCAGCGCTTGTTGCCTGAACACCACCCTCCCCACCAGTCACTCTCTCCACCACTCACCCCCTCCCCCTCCTTACCCTTGGCGACTTGTTCTCGTCGATGGAGGCGATGGCTGACCAGCGCTTGTTGCCTGAACACCACCCTCCCCACCAGTCACTCTCTCCACCACTCACCCCCTCCCCCTCCTTACCCTTGGCGACTTGTTCTCGTCGATGGAGGCGATGGCTGACCAGCGCTTGTTGCCTGAACACCACCCTCCCCACCAGTCACTCTCTCCACCACTCACCCCCTCCCCCTCCTTACCCTTGGCGACTTGTTCTCGTCGATGGAGGCGATGGCTGACCAGCGCTTGTTGCCTGAACACCACCCTCCCCACCAGTCACTCTCTCCACCACTCACCCCCTCCCCCTCCTTACCCTTGGCGACTTGTTCTCGTCGATGGAGGCGATGGCTGACCAGCGCTTGTTGCCTGAACACCACCCTCCCCACCAGTCACTCTCTCCACCACTCACCCCCTCCCCCTCCTTACCCTTGGCGACTTGTTCTCGTCGATGGAGGCGATGGCTGACCAGCGCTTGTTGCCTGAACACCACCCTCCCCACCAGTCACTCTCTCCACCACTCACCCCCTCCCCCTCCTTACCCTTGGCGACTTGTTCTCGTCGATGGAGGCGATGGCTGACCAGCGCTTGTTTCCCTTGAGCGGCAGGAAATCGTCATGGTTGTCATGTGACGGGTCAGAGATGAACTTGGTGAGTGATGGTTCGCTGCCTCGTCGTACGATCAGCGTGGAACCTGCAATCAGGGCGAAAAACTGGGTCAGGTGACTGGGTCAGGTCAATGGGTCAGGTCACTGGGACAGGTACCTGCGACATACGGGACAACGGTAGGTACATGTATATAAATAGTGATCAAGCTCTACTAAAAAAAACGTCCAAGGCAGAGTGCCAGAGAAGTACATCCGATCCTCGGCATCCAGAAATGAGTCCAAGCGATCGCAAACAACGAACACATTGACACAAAAATACCCGGAAATGTTATATGCTTAAAGGAACTACAATGGGGTCAATCAATTAGCCTGGTGGTTGGCAACCACGCTGCTAGTTGCCCGGGCTAGTCATCAGGACTTGGTTGGGGGTTCGCGCCCCACACTGTACGAATGTCTATGTTAGGGCAGGATACACATCTTGTGTCTTTCTTCCGAAAACAGTAGGGGGTTAACCCCCAGGACATGGCTCCTCTAAACCCTTGACATTGACGCGATATGGCCGTCAGTAGGGTTAAGTGACCTTCTGAAAGACGAACCAGCAACTTCGCAAATAGAATGCCCTTAAAAGGCATAAACTGAGAACTTTCTTCACCCGCCTTATTCGACGTTATCTCAGTCTGGCTAATATTCAAGTTGCCAGCATACGCAACTACTATATTAATGCAGCGCAAAATCTAAGAAATAACACTACAAATAATTGGTATGCAGAACGCAAAGCACCTGCCCCGCAATGGTAAAATATCTGGCATACCAGCGTCATGGGATATGGGACGTGAAATGTCACGTGACTTGTCCTTGACCTATCACACGCTAGCGGACGGCGGGCCTGGGTTGGGGTGGCTTGCATGGGTTGTTGCACCACATGTGGGTGTACTTGGGCCATATCACATATCCAGACACTAGGCAACCCAGACAGTTTTGGCGCCCTCCCATACAGACCCATATACGCTGCTGACGTCCCAGCGCTCCTTTCACGGTAAAAAAAATATATTCCAACTCTTGTTAGAGAGGATTTTTTCCTGTTAATGTGGTAGTCGCCGTGTTGCTAAGTGAAGCAGCGGTCCAATTTGGTAGTTTTTATGTGATTCGTGGTGGCGGGTTGAGAGGGGATGGTGGATTGGGGGTTGGGAGGGGGGCTAGGTGAAGAGGAGGAGGGGAGGTAAGGGTCCATGAAGAACGAACTACCAGTATGGCGTAACTTAACAGCCAGACGTGTACGGGTCCGGCGATACATACACAAGTGATATATGGACATAGTATAATAGATAATGGGTGAGAGGTGTGTGGGGAAGGGGGGGGGGCGGTGTCAATGGAGCCCACAATGCCCGTGTTAAATCTAGTACATGAATCTGAAACAAGTCTTACCACAGGGAGAACGGCGGGGGGGGGGAAACATGGTCTAAAGTTGTGGAGACCGTGTGTCCTCTCCCCCCTCCCCCTTAACCTCTCACCGTTCCTGGCCCTGTACCTCACATAAATCTAAGCACCTATAGTTCGCCTTCCGTTGGACATCACAGAGGTGTTGAGCCAACAACATGAAGTCACACCCAGCGACCGACAGAGGTCGCCCCACTCAGATCCGTTCTCTCCGTACCACGCACAATAAAGACCTTCGCCAGGTCAAGGCCACAGCTCTTTGTACGCTAAGATCACGACTACTTCAGTGTGGACTTTTAATTTCAGCCCCATTGAATACACTTGACTTATGAGGGCAAACTTTATCCCCATACACCGAGTCGATTCAAGCTGTCACCCAGCTCTTGACATGCACGTATTCCATAATATGAAAAAAACAGCGGGAGCCAAAACTGGGGGCCATTCCGTTGCGCATGATAAGATCATTAAATATGAGTTAGGTCCATCTTCCATACACGATAGAGCCACCAAATGGATTATTTGTATTAAATGTTAGTCATACGTGAGCTATGATGAGACAATACTTTGGCGTTATGAAGGCACCCTCCACGAGCACCCCCCCCCCCCCCCCCCACTGGCGGAGGTGCCCAGTGGCGAGTGACCCTTGGAGGGAGTCCAGGTTACGTCGCAGCTGCTCGTTGGCTAGGGTGGGACAGGGTGCGTGTGAACCTGTGGGTCCGTTAGTTATATATCCATGTTATATATACGTGTTATGTACACGTGGTGTATATCCAAGTGTTATATCCATGTTATATCCATGTTATATATCCACGTGTTATATATTCAAGTGTTATATATCCAAGTGGTATATCCACATGTTATATATCCACGTGGTATATCCACATGTTATATATCCGCGTGTTATATATCCGCGTGTTATATATCGACGTGTTATATATCGACGTGTTATATATCGACGTGTTATACATCCACGTGTTATATATCCGCGTGTTATATATCGACGTGTTATATATCGACGTGTTATACATCCACGTGTTATATATCGACGTGTTATATATCGACGTGTTGTATATCGACGTGTTATACATCGACGTGTTATATATCGACGTGTTATATATCAACGTAATGTATATCCATACAATATATATGTCATACACATGGTGTCCTTGTATAAAAACATTTTTTTTTACCAAAAACATCAAAATATAGTATACAAATATTATAATTACAATTACACGATTAAAAGAAAACAGGCGTTTTTCAAAATCAGGTGGCCATTAAACAAAGCATATTTTTAAAAAACAAATAATCCTTTCCATGTCGTATTAATAAGAATTGATGATCGTCTGCATGTGTTCAGGAGTGGCGTCAGAACACCATCGCCATAAATGGCATAGCTATAAATCTCTATGCCCCCCCCCCCCCGGCCGCCCACACAGTTATATAGATCGCTATTCAATAGGAATGAGATATGACAGGGTTACGACAGAACAGCGACACGCCCACAGGAGTCGGTGCTCGTCACACTATGCAGCCGCTGGGTGTCGCTACCTGTCTTGGTGGTCACCAGGCGGTAACTCCTCTTCCGGAACATGACGAGGCAGGGCAGAGAGGGGACTTAATCCAGAACAGTGTATCCACCGGATTGACATCCGGTCCGTCAGCGCCTTATCCCATTCAACGGATCCGAATATATTAAAGCTTTCATTGCGTCACGGGAAGACATATCCAGTACTTCAGTGAATAAGTTCTTCATGGATGTGAAGTATCCAGTACTTCGGTGAAGTACTTCATGGATGTGAAGTATCCAGTACTTCAGTGAAGAAGTACTTCATGGATGTGAAGTAGTTAACACTTCAGTGACAAATTATCTAATTCTTCAATGAAGAATTATCCGGTATTTTAATACAGAATTATTCAGTAGAAGTATTCAGTACTTCAGTAAAGAAGTATCCACTGGATACTATCCAGTACTTCAAAGAAGGATTATCCAATACTTCGTGGAAGCATCCAGTACTTCGTAGAAGCAACTAGTACTTCAAATAAGCATCCAGTACTTCAAAGAAGCATCCAGTACTTCAGAAACATATCCAGAGAAGTATCCAGTACTTCAAAGACGCACCCAGTACCACAAAGAATTATATAATAATTCACAGAAGTATCCAGTACTCCACAAAGAAATATCCAGTAGTTTAGAGAAGTATCTAGTACTACAAAGAAGTACTCTATAGAAGAAGTATCCAGTACGCTATAGAAGAAGTATCCAGTATTCAAATAAGTATCCAGAGCAGTATCCATATTCAGAGAATAAGTATCCAGTATGTCCTTGTTTCCTTGTACTGTGCATTACTCTACGACGCTTGTGTTTATATTATAGATCCGTCCCGCCTGTCACAACAAACACATTGGTATACACGCCCCTTTTACGGGACTTGTCTTGCTGAGACACGGCACCTCCCGGGGCTGTGGGTCCCGCCAATAGCACCCAATGGTAAGGTCAGGTCTGCCCCGCCAATAGCACCAATGGTAAGGTCAGGTCTGCCCCGCCAATAGCACCAATGGTAAGGTCAGGTCTGCCCCGACAATAGCACCAATGGTAAGGTCAGGTCTGCCCCGTCAATAGCACCAATGGTAAGGTCAGGTCTGCCCCGCCAATAGCACCAATGGTAAGGTCAGGTCTGCCCCGTGGACGTGGTGAGTGAGCGGAGTAATGACCCGGTCCGGCGGTCGGTCGGCCATCCTGTCCCCTGTGGGCCGCCCAGTCCACACTACGGATCCACTCGCCTCTCCGCCAATGGCGTAATAGCCGGGGGACGTCACCATTGGCAAACACCCCTCCTGTACAATAACATGGACAGAGCTGTGGAGGCTCAGTAAGAACTGGGACACCTGATCGGCTCTCGGGGATGGTCGGCCTAGCGCAGCGATCGCCACATATATATATATATGTATGTATGCCTATATAATTGCTTATCTCGTGTGCTGGAGTCACCTGGAGACCTCGGAGTCCCATTGGCCGACTGGTGTAGGTATTCCACCGGTATATAGGTGCTGAACACGTCCTATGGGCACTCAGGTGTACAATGCTGCTAGTTGGGGTTATGCGAATGGGGGGAGGGCGGGGGTGGGGGGTGGGGGTGGGCGGTCGGTACTGGGGGAGGGGGGGGTGGGGAGGGAGTGGAGGTGGGGTGTGAGAGTAGTGGTGTGATCAGGGAGCTTTTCTAAGTCACTTGGTGCGGTCTAGAAAAGTTACGCCAGGTGAAGCTTGGCAAGATAAATACCCCCATCGACTCCGCAGGTAGGGGGTTCACACCCCGCGCGGGGGGGGGGCCTGCTTGGCTTACCATTATTACACCCCGCGCGGGGGAGGGGGCCTGCTTGGCTTACCATTATTACACCCCGCGCGGGGGAGGGGGCCTGCTTGGCTTACCATTATTACACCCCGCGCGGGGGAGGGGGCCTGCTTGGCTTACCATTATTACACCCCGCGCGGGGGAGGGGGCCTGCTTGGCTTACCATTATTACACCCCGCGCGGGGGAGGGGGCCTGCTTGGCTTACCATTATTACACCCCGCGCGGGGGAGGGGGCCTGCTTGGCTTACCATTATTACACCCCGCGCGGGGGAGGGGGCCTGCTTGGCTTACCATTATTACACCCCGCGCGGGGGGGGGGGCCTGCTTGGCTTACCATTATTACACCCCGCGCGGGGGAGGGGGCCTGCTTGGCTTACCATTATTACACCCCGCGCGGGGGAGGGGGCCTGCTTGGCTTACCATTATTACACCCCGCGCGGGGGAGGGGGCCTGCTTGGCTTACCATTATTACACCCCGCGCGGGGAGGGGGGCCTGCTTGGCTTACCATTATTACACCCCGCGCGGGGGAGGGGGCCTGCTTGGCTTACCATTATTACACCCCGCGCGGGGGAGGGGGCCTGCTTGGCTTACCATTATTACACCCAGCGCGGGGGGGGGGCCTGCTTGGCTTACCATTATTACACCCCGCGCGGGGGAGGGGGCCTGCTTGGCTTACCATTATTACACCCCGCGCGGGGGAGGGGGCCTGCTTGGCTTACCATTATTACACCCCGCGCGGGGGAGGGGGCCTGCTTGGCTTACCATTATTACACCCCGCGCGGGGGAGGGGGCCTGCTTGGCTTACCATTATTACACCCAGCGCGGGGGAGGGGGCCTGCTTGGCTTACCATTATTACACCCCGCGCGGGGGAGGGGGCCTGCTTGGCTTACCATTATTACACCCCGCGCGGGGGAGGGGGCCTGCTTGGCTTACCATTATTACACCCCGCGCGGGGGAGGGGGCCTGCTTGGCTTACCATTATTACACCCCGCGCGGGGGAGGGGGCCTGCTTGGCTTACCATTATTACACCCCGCGCGGGGGAGGGGGCCTGCTTGGCTTACCATTATTACACCCCGCGCGGGGGAGGGGGCCTGCTTGGCTTACCATTATTACACCCCGCGCGGGGGAGGGGGCCTGCTTGGCTTACCATTATTACACCCAGCGCGGGGGAGGGGGCCTGCTTGGCTTACCATTATTACACCCAGCGCGGGGGGGGGGCCTGCTTGGCTTACCATTATTACACCCCGCGCGGGGGCGGGGGCCTGCTTGGCTTACCATTATTACACCCAGCGCGGGGGGGGGCCTGCTTGGCTTACCATTATTACACCCCGCGCGGGGGAGGGGGCCTGCTTGGCTTACCATTATTACACCCAGCGCGGGGGAGGGGGCCTGCTTGGCTTACCATTATTACACCCAGCGCGGGGGGGGGCCTGCTTGGCTTACCATTATTACACCCCGCGCGGGGGAGGGGGCCTGCTTGGCTTACCATTATTACACCCCGCGCGGGGGAGGGGGCCTGCTTGGCTTACCATTATTACACCCCGCGCGGGGGAGGGGGCCTGCTTGGCTTACCATTATTACACCCCGCGCGGGGGAGGGGGCCTGCTTGGCTTACCATTATTACACCCAGCGCGGGGGAGGGGGCCTGCTTGGCTTACCATTATTACACCCAGCGCGGGGGGGGGGCCTGCTTGGCTTACCATTATTACACCCCGCGCGGGGGAGGGGGCCTGCTTGGCTTACCATTATTACACCCAGCGCGGGGGGGGGCCTGCTTGGCTTACCATTATTACACCCCGCGCGGGGGGGGGGCCTGCTTGGCTTACCATTATTACACCCAGCGCGGGGGAGGGGGCCTGCTTGGCTTACCATTATTACACCCCGCGCGGGGGGGGGGGCCTGCTTGGCTTACCATTATTACACCCCGCGCGGGGGAGGGGGCCTGCTTGGCTTACCATTATTACACCCCGCGCGGGGGGGGGCCTGCTTGGCTTACCATTATTACACCCCGCGCGGGGGAGGGGGCCTGCTTGGCTTACCATTATTACACCCCGCGCGGGGGAGGGGGCCTGCTTGGCTTACCATTATTACACCCCGCGCGGGGGAGGGGGCCTGCTTGGCTTACCATTATTACACCCCGCGCGGGGGAGGGGGCCTGCTTGGCTTACCATTATTACACCCCGCGCGGGGGAGGGGGCCTGCTTGGCTTACCATTATTACACCCAGCGCGGGGGGCTTGGGTGAGCGGTGAAGGCCTACTGAGTGGCCCACTGAGTGGGTCTTCCAAAGCGGCAGTCAGTCAGCCAATCAGTCACAAACGGTAGGCGTATTTCTGCTGACGTCAGCTGGTTACGGACCATGTCGGGCACCTCGAGTACCAAGGACCGCGGACAGCGCAAAGAGAGAGATAGAGAGAGAGATGTGATAAAAAAGGAGAGGAGAAGAGTAAGAGGGGGTGGAGAAGGTTCGGAGAGACGAGAGGAGAGGGGGCGAGTGAGGATTAGGGCGCGCGTGAGAGAGGTAGAGAGACAAGAGAGGTCAGAGAGAGGAGACAATAGAGATGAGAGAAAATGAGAACGAGACTGAGAGAGAGAGAATGAAACGAGAGAGACAAGCCGACAGCGAGAGGGAGAAGGGGACGAGAGGATGTTGTCGGGATTAATTAAGGAGAGATACGAGAGGATTACGGGGATTAATTAAGCTGTGAGACAGTATGTTTGATATGTTTGCCAGGCAGACGGGGATCTGATCACCCAGTCTGCTCCATGGCTCCAGCGTGTTTGTGGCGGCTAATGGGCGTGATCCGTCCTCCACTATAATGGTTCACCAACACTGGAGGCAAAACACACGGCCTAATGGCCAAACCACCGCACAGAACTCGGTAACATGTTGGTCTGCAGGCGACCATCACGTCGGACCCAATACCGCCCCCCCACCCCTTAACCCCCCACTTTACCCACACCAGATCGACTGACGGAACCAGATGGCCGAACAAGACAGAAACAGTCAAATGTGTCAGTCAACAGAATCAGTCAAAAGCGTCAAAACCAGACACGAAGGGGTTTGCACCGCATGCAAAACAAATGCCCAGGATTCATGGGACTGACATTACGAGCTCATCCGTCGTCAGGCACTGCAGGGCCACATTCATCCCTCGACGCTGGTACCATAAACTCATCCGAATATTCCCAGCCAAGGTATGGAGCCGAGGTCAAGGTCACCGTCACAGTGGACCACGTGGCACGCAATCTGTAATATATGGCGCAAGCAAAGCTGTGCCTATGCGCTCCAGGGATATAGAGTTAGGTAGCCAGGTTCATCGAGGTGTCTACCGATGCGTTTATGAGGCCATCCAAACTAGGAGGTCCATATCGTCTTTCCCCTGGTGACGACATCGTGACAAGTCGCGGGTTGAGATGGCGGAATGTGTGTCCTGTTGAGTAGTCAGTTTTATAACTGGGTTAAAAACGGATTCCATTGAACAAGGATATATGAATTGGGGTCCGTCCTTTCAAGTTTTTGTTACATTTTTGTCCATTTCACCTGTAGCAGGTATTGACTTCAACGGGTTGACCCTCTGCCTCGCATCCCCATCCCCCTTACCCGCCTACTCTCCAACCGTGACCCCCCCCCCCATATTGGATTCAGTCCTTATGTCACACCCTGTCCAAACCTGCCCCTCCCCCTACCCCACAGACCCCGACAGCCTCATCCCCTGCCCCCACATTGCGCCGGGTGACCGTTCGGTCAATTTACCTGTGGTGGCTGGCGGGTGGAGAAAGGGGGGGTGGGTGGCGACCGTAGGCAGGGGGGAGGGACCAACAGGTACAGAGTTGACGGTGGGACGACTTGGATGTATTTTAAGTGGGTGTCAACTAACATGGAGTCTGAGTTGGTATACACCCTGCCCACTCCCCCCTGCCGGGATGGTCGCACTCGCCTCTATACTTTCGGAGAATTGTCACGATTGACGGCGTTATATATGTTGGAGGAAGATGTTTGTTACAATGCACATGGCGGAGTCCACTCTCTCGCCATCGCCACGCTCCGCCAGGGGGTCAGCTTTCGCTCCTGGGGTTCAGGGGGGCTTGCGAAGCGCCACCAAGATTGAGCCAAGTAAAAGTGAGTGGCGGGGTGGGCAGTGTGGGGCGGGTTGCGTGGGGCGGGCAGTGTGGGGCGGGCAGTGTGGGGCGGGCTGTGTGGGGTGGGTTGTGTGGGGCGGTTGTACGATGGGGCGGGCTGTGTGGGGCGGTTGGACAGTGGGGCGGGCAGTGTGGGGCGGATTGTCTGGGGCGGTTGGACGGTGGGGCGGTTGGACGGTGGGGCGGGCTGTGTGGGGCGGGCTGTGAGGGGCGGTTGGACGGTGGGGCGGTTGGACGGTGGTTATCGGCCCATGACACAGAACGTTCGTTCCCACGTTAATATCGCGCTCACAGTAGTACCTAGCAGGTTTTAGCCCCTGATAGCGAACGTCTTTACCCCCGTCACTAAACCAGTCATAAGAAAAGTGATTGTTGAACTTATCTTTACCTGTTTTTTTCAACTGGTCCCATTTAAAAGTCACTGGAAGGTGACGTAATCTATGAACTTCATATTTGCGATAACTCTAGTGGATTTTTATTTCAGGTATAAGTAGTATGGGAGCCATACTGAAACAAAAGCAGCCGGTCAAGTAACCAACAACGTTTTAACGGTACACGTACTGCGGGGATCACATGATACACATCGGTGTCACTTTTGGAAACAGGCGCCGAACCCATAAACCCCATAATACCTTACATGCCCATAATACCCATTACACCCATACTGCCATAACACCCACATAACATAATAGTGCCCCTAACGCCGCCGACACGGTAAAACAATAAATCTCTACACATCATCGAAAAAGTTGCGGGTTCGCTCACCTGTGTTGAGGTCGTTCTTGGTGATGATGACGTCATTCTTGCCGGCGTGACGTAGGTTGACGTCATAGTCCCTGTTGTTGTAGTCGTCGCCCTGGAAGATGTCGGGGCTGGAGGTGCCCACTGAGCTGGCGCTCGTTCCGTCGCCTCCATTGTGAGCCACGGGCCGGCCGCCCTGCTCCTCAAAGATGGCCAGGATCTGGAGCAAGGCAGAGGACATCCGGGGTCAGAATCACGTCAGGATTACATGGTAGGGTCAGGGTTACTCAGGGGTCAGGATCACGTCAGGATTACATGATAGGGTCAGGGTCACTCAGGGGTCAGGGTTACTCAGGGGTCAGGACACTCAGGGGTCAGGGTTACTCAGGGGTCAGGATCACGTCAGGAATACAGGATTACCGGCAGGGGTCCGGATCGATATCCATGTGATGGGTTCATTGACAGGAATCGGGAGAGCAGCCGTCGTGCACTAATTCTCCTGATCCCCCCCCCCCTCACTCCGCTTCCTCCTCCGGGTCTATAACCACCTCTGGAGTCGCCCGATACCAACGGAATCATCCGTTGTGAACTGCAGTCATAACGACCCGATGCCGAAGAGCAGCGTGTCATAACGCGTCCGCTCAAGGTGCGGAGTGGGTGTGACCAGCACGGATCAAGTGTTCCACAGTTGGTGGCGGCTCTTCACTAACACAAGCAAAAGTAGTTCACGTTCATGTCTTTTTTTAAACTGGGAATCCGACAATCTTAAAGAATCATACAAGAAATAGGCTGATTTCGACAATCGACCATTATATTTACAGTAACGTGCAACCATTCCGAAAGAATATCCTCATGAGTGTTTCTAAACAATATGGAAGGGTTCGAAAGGTTTCAGTTTACTCGAATCGACCTCCCACCCCAAATGAATACGTTCTCGCTTATAATATGAATGCACACATTGTGTGAGACAAATACACATTGATCGCTTCAAAGTGCATTACACAAATACATATTCCAATCAGTTTTGGTTTTATTTTTTAATATGGCCCAACATTTCAAGTACATTTGGCTCGTGGTATGTACAACATTGCTACATTTCCGTTTAATTTGGGTTTAATGTTACTAAGACTCACTAACTATCAACCATGACTGGCAACTTAAATCTGCCTTGCAATCGAAGCGCTAATAAGGCTAATGTCATTCATATCAAGACGATCGCACGTGAACAGCAGAAAACGCTGGTGACGGTTGGTGAAAAAGTTCAAAACACGTATCACCTCGCGTGGGGTGAGGGGTTGGACCCACACTACTCACCCACCCCACCCGGTCTATCTATCCACCGAGGAGGGTGTTGGTGTCTCCCGGCACAAAGCCCCGGATGTCCCCGGCAGGGTGGGAGGAAGCACGGCCCAGCGGTCGCCAAGCACCCGTCCACAAGCCCCCGCGCCCCCCCCCCCCAACATCCCCGCTATATATGTAATGTACATATATGTAAAGGATTGCCACCCTTACTGAGGGATCCCTCACACACCGTTCATCACGGCATGGAGAGGAGGCAAAACCATTTCAATCAACATCATGGAAGTAATGTTGTAAGGCGGGCTTCGCCACTATATTCCTAGGGCGAGGTTCGGGGGAGAAGGAGGTGGGGGGGGGGGGGGGATGGGTGTTCGCTGTGTCCCACAGCCCAGTAACATAACGTTGATAGCCGTGGCATACCTGAGTGGGTGAGGGGGTGAGGGGGAGGGGAGGGGCATCCGTGTTAACCATGGATTCCAAAAAAATGGAGGGGACACCCTGGTCTAGTTGTTAGCGCAATAGATCGCAGATCAATTAGTGATGGGTTCGAACCCGGGCCCGGCACCTAATCTGGGGCGTCTTTCATTCATCCATCGTTGATCCTCCCGGAAACCCTTAATGTGCCCACTTGCGGCCTAACATACTAATTCAAGGGTCCACGCCACGAACGCAATGACAACGCATACTGGGCGGCAGGAGACACCCACTTTCTTCATATCTGAGGTACGTAATTGTTTTGCAAAGTGAGTTCACGGAATGCAACTGAGGTCACGTGCTTGAAGTAGAACAGTGTCATCTAGACGTTTATACATCAGGCATACCCAAGACCACATACTTTGTGTGAGGTAAGTGACAGGGGGAGGGGGGGGGGAGTGATGGGATGGATAATGGAAAGGTTGGGAGGGAGGGGGGGGGGCACATGATAAATATGTAATGACATCTATTTATAGTTAGACACAGCAGGGGACCCATCCACAGCACTGCTTACGCACTGGAACGCAAAAGTGTGTTTGTGGTGGGGGGAGCTGGGGGGGTGGGGCGGGGAGGGGCTACGTGAGTCAGTGTTATCTTATATAGGTGAAGAACCTGCACAGAATTAAGAGGGGTAGCGAGGGAAGGGGGAGGAGGGAAGGAGATGGGGGGGGGGTATCAGGACCTCACTTTTGGAGATGATACTTATATAAATACCGGTATGCCTGGGTGAGTGATTATGTTTGTGAGTGTGTTAAAGACTCCTAGGGGCTGAGTGGGGGCGGAGGTGAGTGTGTGTGTGTGTGTGGGGGGGGGGGGAGTGGAGGGTGGTATAGAAATAAGTGCATTATAAGAATAAAACCGTGAAGAATGTAAAAAAGCGTCCCTCCTAGGGGTCCGAGAAGAGTCTCTTCTCGGGCTTTGCCTGACGGCCTGTGACCTTGAAGTGGTGACCTGGAGGTCACGGCGCCGTGGGGAGGTGTAGGAGTTCCCTGAAGCGTGAGCTATGAACCCACTGCCATGTAACCCACGCCTCCATTGCTCAATGCGACACGTCAACCTCGTTATTTACAAACATAGTTATGCATATGGGCCTGCGGTAATTGTGGTGAAGCGGCATCTTTGGGCCGAAAAAGAAACGTATCGTCTCAGTTATTTCAAACATTTCATCACTCGCAGCTATTTTAATAACTTTTAATATCAATTTTAATAGCAAGTTGAAATAGCAAGGCTCGTCACGTTGTGTGCTGTGGGTACGAGTAGGCCAGGGGTACGAGTAGGTCAGGGGTAGGTACGAGTAGGCCAGGGGTACGAGAAGGTAAAGGGTACCAGCCGGCCAGTGGTAAGAGCAGGCTATGGGTACGAGACGGCCAGGGGTACGAGACTGCCAGGGATACGAGACGGTCAAGGGTACGAGACGGTCAGGGCTACGAGTAGGCCAGGGATACGAGACGGTCAAGGGTACGAGACGGCTAGAGATACAATGAGGTCAGGGGTGCCCGCCTCGCAAAGTCAGAGCAGCACATATCCGTAACCATCCGCTGGCCATCGCCCCCCCCCCTTTTCTCCACCTCCCCAGGTCACCATCGTTTAGTGAGGTGCAATGGCGCCGCCTACCATTAGAGTGTTCCGCTACCTGTACCTGTTATATATACGGCTAGTGATATCGCAGTATTGCACAATTAAAATAATATAACCTCGCCCACAATGTGCCCCCATTAAAATGACAAGGCCACTGCGGTCCAGGTGATATATTATAGGTACCTATGTGGTCTGTCACTCTCCTTACATCAGCTGTCGCTAATATATCTGTTGACGTATCCGTTATGCATACACGTATATACATGCACATGGAACAACCTGAAACGGTGTTTAAATACTACCACTTTTTTAAGCTTCAAGATTTTAAACACATGTACGTTACTACATGTTTTCTTACATTGGTCCATCACGATGCAAGCAATGGTTACACCGTCAGTCCGCCTCGCTATACCAACGGATCACTGACACCCGCATAGAGAACACGGAAACAACGCTGGCTTAATAACATTGCTTCTAACGGGAAATACGGTCATATTACAAAAAAAAAATATTTGAAGCTTTATAAACTAGTGATGTCTTCAATTCATCTGACACTTCATCGATACAGTTGTGGGCATCCTATACCCCTTCACCAACAGGTGGCACCAACAGCCACTCGGCAGGCCGGTCACAGGTCTAACCACCTCCACCTGATCAATTAAATTATAGCCGCCTGGTTATCGAAGAGACACAGGATATATATGGAATATGCACTAGTGAACAGTGAGCACGAGGAGCCGAGGGGGGGGGGCGGGGGGGGGGGGCTGGAGCAGTAAATTAAATGACAAGGCCACTGCCGTCCAGGTGATATAATCATATATACATTATAATCATATAATGTGTAGTGTGAACAGTGCGGAGGAGAAGCCAAAGGGGTGGGGTGGGGTGGGGGGGGGGGAGGGCTGG
Organism: Arenicola marina; assembly: GCA_964019135.1. Lineage (NCBI taxonomy): Eukaryota > Metazoa > Annelida > Polychaeta > Arenicolidae > Arenicola > Arenicola marina. The sequence continues at coordinate 1,187,821 of OZ025259.1, forward strand.
TTATGGCCACTTGGAACAGTAAATTAAATATAATGTGTAGTGAACAGTGCGGAGGAGAAGCCAAAGGGGTGGGGGTGGGAAAGGGTGTAGCCAAGATCACGTGCATTTGTAAAGACATAAAATGTTTGGTAAACGAGTGCCCATGAGGAGCGCGAGGGGTCGGGGTTGGGGGGATGGGGGGTGGGGTGTATCCAAGGTCACTTACATGTGTAAATT